>DWKL01003648.1:0-11299 GCA_018249415.1 Phareas burnsi
AAAGAGATTCTTGTTTCGGTTGAACAGGTGTGGTTGCCGGGTACACTTACAGCGAGGCGACCATCTTAGTCCTCAGGAGTAGTGACGCTTGGAGTACCGAATGTTGTCTTGGACTTCAATTCAATTTTTTTTCTCATATATATTTTCTTGTTGAAGTATTCCTGGAGGTTATGATATTAAACAAAATGTAAAAAGAACCTTTGAAACTTTGGTTTTGCAAGCGTATATAGGCCACGGCGATCAATTCCCATTATATGGCCCGTCTGCATTACCGCTGCGTTTAATGACAATAAAAAATCTTCTACGTACGATCTGTTTTACATCTGACCCTAAGAAAAGCATCGACTGTATGAACTCTCCTTAAGGCTTAATTGGCTTAACGCCCGTATTTATAAAGAATTAATTACTTGTTGCTTTGTACTTTGTTGATAAAGTCGTCACTGTCACTCGATAAAGTCGTCATTGATCGCTTGGGTGGTGATTCTAATTTTTACAGCGTTATCTTCAAATAAATACTGAACTACAAAATAAAAATGGTTCCAGAAGTAGTGATTTTTACTTGAGTACTTACTTTTACTTCTTAATAAAAACGAGCATAAGACTCCATTAAGACGATTCTACTTAAGACTTGGTAAAAAGATCCTGCTTAAGACTCGTTCCTACCAATATACACTAAAGTGCGACTCTACCAACTCTACCTTATAAAAACCGCTAATAAAGGCATAACTCGAATCCTTATCGAGCACGACCCCGGCAGCGTAAAAAACAAAAAATAATCTTCCATCAAGCTTAATTTTGAGTGTTCCGTAAATAAATAATAGAGGTTGTGCGGTTGTCAGGTACACTTGGAAGCGAGACAACCACTTAGTCCTTAATGACGTATCCACGTACGGCTACAGATAGGTCTTCAGTCCCGTTTGAGGTTTGATGTGGATGTCCGTGGGCTATAGTGATCACTTAACGTTAGATTGTCTGCACGTTCGTTTGATATTCTTCTAACATAAAAGCCGTGGCAGAACGCTCGTAGATCAACTATCGTTAGATGCTGTTCGTTGTTCTGGTTTGAGGGTACGGTACGAAAGAGATACTTATGCGAAATAATCCAACTTAGTCTTTAAAGGTCGCGACGAATATGTGGCCGGCCTAAGATAGGACTTCAATCCCTTAGAGTTGACTACAGATGTCTATAGACCGCAAGGAACACTTACCATCAGGTGAACTTCATACTCGTGTACTATTTCTATGCGATAAAAAGGCGATAACCATAACATATCTGTTTAATCGTAAGATAGTTTTAAACAGCTTCACTCAAAGTAGGAGATGTGCCGCGTATTTATAATATATAAACCAAAAATATTTCAATATTAGAGAACTTCTTCATGAAGCCATTACTGTCCCACTGCTGGGCTTTTGTATGTTATATCACGTTATTGTAGTGCTGATATAAGGGACCAAATTATCACGGACCCCTAAAACAAGGAGCCAAACACAGCGAGATTATGCCAAAAAAACTCGCCGAAAAGTTGTTTTCGCCAAACTCCGCGCTAAAAATAAATGTGATCAAGTTACAAGTGACGTAACGCCCTCTTGCGACACTCCACTGAACTCACCGACAGCTTCGTGGACTGAATTGAGAGAATCAATTTCGATTTGAATGTTGCAGGACTATTGCACATTTAAATTACGTAACGGGTACTCAAGATATGCGAATTTTAATTGCCGATATTTCGACCCAGTTGCATGGATCGAGAAACTATTGGCAGGCACTAGTGGTAGATTAATCTATCTATCCTAGGTCTAGTTCGTTTTTCTCTATACCATATCACGACACTTACTGTATCTTTGCGCACCGAACTTTGCACTTTGAACTTTTTGCGTTTAACATTAAAAAAGCCCATATCGATAGTACCCATTACACAATTAAAATGTATAATTAAATAATGCATAATTATAATTTTCGCGATAATATTAGTTTAAAATTTTATGGAAGGCTGTTGCTTTTACATATTATAGAAAAAGCAAACGAACATGAATATTGCTTTATGATGCTTTTATAAATTATAAACAACACAAAGTTAGTTAACTACATTATTATAATTATAATTCCAGACAGGTTTTTTAATTAACATACTGCAAAAATACTCTTTATCAGGAAGGAATCAATGCCAACAAGGAACATCTTCAAACATAAGTTCATTGGACCTCTCAAAAAGTTAAACAAATATTCTCAGCCACATTTAAAGACATTTCTAAAGACGATTATTAATTTAAAATAACAAAAAAGTGAAAATTTATATTACTTGCTCGTCATCCAACCGGATCCTAATTGAATAATGAAAATTGAAGTACTCACAAAAACTTATATTTTGACTCTGTGATTAATGTTTCTTATGAGGCATCACTAATACAGTTGGAACACACTCAACTAAACAAACTTTTTGTGGCACTTGGATCATCTTTTTATCCTAACATCTCTATAGTTTTTTGTATGATATGTTACTAAAATACATTGCTAAATTATATTTCGTCACAGTTGTCAAAGTCCATTCTGACACTGTATCGAAAAAGATTTGCCTTTTTAATACTATTTTAAATTCAGTCATAACTGTTATGATTGCTTTCAATCCATGTTATCTTTTATCCGTCCGTTCAATACATATCATTAATAACAGAATTCACTTAAATTTTAATCTTTATTACAGGTAAACCGCGCGAGCGGGGTACCTCATCAGAACACCAACCACGATCCATCCGTAGAGAACCATTTACACATTTATCAGAACAAGAACTAATAGAGGAAGCTAATAAAGTCCTAGCACAAGCACAGAGCGTTAAATGCACCGCTGATCATCCACCGGAGAAGTTCTTCTCACTTCCTCATCGGAGAAAGTTCAAAGAAGAAAAGTCTGGAAGAAGGAACAGTGACGACGCAAGCTCTCCAGACGGGACAGGCAAGTCTCCTCTTGGTAGATCAACTAGTGATGTAAGTTCAAAGAAAAGAAAAGAACGAACATCACTTTCCACTTTATTCCGAAGAGCTCAGAGAAATAAAAGTCCCGATGAACCCGTTGTTGTCACAACAAAACCGACAGTTGTTATAAAAAGAAGCAAGAGCGACGTTTCAGATTTAAAGTCAAACACTAATTTAAACAAAACGAAACCTATACGAAAAAGATCAGGAAGTGAAACGGAAGAATTTCTCAAATCATTAAGAAATAAAAAGGCTCAACTTTCACCTATAATAGAAAGCTCTCCTAGGGAAGATTACTTCAAAAAGACATCTCCATTGGAGGTGTACCAGAAAGAAAGATTGTCCCAAAAAGAAAGCAATATATCAGTTGATCAAAATTTAGCTGATAGTAAAAAAGTTAATCCTATAGAAAAACCACCTAGGTACAAGATACCTGACAGACAAGATCCAAAGCCTCCAAGTCGGACAAAAAGAGGAAAATCGAAAGAAAAGGAGTTAGAGGCATCTCCACCCATATCAGAAACACCTAAACGAAAAACAGATATTAAAAAGACTGTTTTAATTGACGAAATAGATTCCGTGAAACCAAAAGACATAAACCCTGTGGAAGTCAAAGAACGTATTAAAAATAGTATCCGAAAAATTGAAGAAAACGTATATGGTGAAAAGGAAATGATACACAGCAGCCAGCAACCCCCTGATAAGCCACCACTGACTAGAGGCCATACCGTAGATCACTTAGTGAGAATATTAAAAGAGGATCAGCATTCACCTCCACCTAAAACCCATTTAATATCACCTCAAAACGGTACTAATATTAATCAGCCATTCTCATATACAAAGCCCAGCATTAGTCCTGATCCGAACTTATTTACTAGAAATATTAGTCCTGATAGAGCACCAACGCCTGTTAATAAAATGACTGATAAAGGAATAGTTTACGCTCATGTCATTAGAGACCATGGTGATTCACGTGCCAGCTTGCCTAAACAGACCATCCATAAAACGTACTCACCACCTAGAGATAAACATGGAAACTTTTCAGATGAAGATGAAGGTCTCGGGTATGAAGAAAGGCACAAGTATTCAGCTGATCGCACATTTGAATATAATTATAAAAATAATGATAACAACTTCAACACTATAGAAGGATACAACGTCAAAGAGTCTCCTATTAGACCACGATTCAGGGAATACAAACTTAAAAGTTTTGAAGATTTTGTTGAGCCCACTTACGCTAATGAATATGAAAAAGAAAATTCTCGTAATATTGATAACTTTAGGGGAAGAGCTGATGGAATGGATACTAAACGAAAACAATACGAACCCGAGGTTACTAAAGTAGATTTAGATTTTAATGAACTAAGTCACAGACGGCAACTCTTAGAGTCTCGTCTTAAGGCGCGAAAGTTTGAACGGGAAAAAATAAATTTAAATGAACCAATCACGAAGTATCTTGTTGAAAACGATCCTATTTATGAAGCCGAGAAACGTATGAAACAAACTGAGAAGTATGTAAATGATACCGTTCGATATTACCGAAATACATTAGAAAGAGACGGCTTTGCTGAAAGCAGTATTACTGAAGAGTACAACAGGTACGATACTGATTGCCACAAAGTCAAGTATGATGCTGATACTAGAACTTTTCAAAAAGTGTCTAAAGGTGAAATAGATCGACGTGAATTCATTGATAAATTAGGATCAGAAACTAGGTACAAAGATGACAGAAAAGTTTTCCCACCAGAACCTGAATATGAGCCTCCAAGCTTAGAATCAAATCCAGGCAAACATATTTTATCACCGGATGAGTATAAGGAGAAGAAATATAAAGTGAAAAAACATTTTACTTCTAGTCACGATATTTTGCAAACCGGTATTAAGTATAAAGAAAAAGGTGATTGGTTTGGTAAACGGAAGGGTCATTATGCCTCTAATCCTGAAATTGCACAAGAAAGAGAAGATGATTATGCGAATATTCGGTATAATGCTAAACATGCTGAATCGTACCATAATTCCTTACGACGTTTGAAAGGTAAAGACAGAGAGTACAGTAAGGATTTTGGAATACGACGTCACGATTCAGGAGATAGTCGGGATTATTACAGAGAGGAGAGATCTCCAAGACGTTATGATTTCGACAACCGATTAGTAGATTCCGGGATTGAAAATGACTTCAGACACAATTCAAGTGGTGAAATACATCGGACGAGACACAGGAGACATGAAAGTGATGATGATGTACGTAACACTTCATTGTTTTTGGCGAGTGAGAGGCAACACACTGAAGACAATTATCCTAGCGAGCAGATTTACGCTAACGGAGAATATTTGGCCAAAGTCAAAGATTACAGAGAAGACAGAAAGGACTACATACCGAGGGAGAGAAGTGCCGACGATGGCTCCCACTTCGATCCGAAAGTTGAACGTTATGAGAAAAGCCCAATAAGACATGATGATAAAGTCAGTGCGAAACCGCCGAAAGCTACAAAGAAGCTTTCTGGACTTGAAAAGGTAACAAAGCTTTGTAAAACGAAATTGAAGTATATTCGATATGTATATGTAACTTTAAAGTGGCGGAACGGTCATCATACCGGTCTGACACGCAGAACGTTCCGGGTTCGACTCCCGGTCAGCCAGACAAATAAATGAAATGTAATAAAATAATTAATAGTATTAATATTTATTAATCATGAATTTAGATTAATTCTGGGTCTTGACGTTTGTGTACTCGTCTTTTTGTGTTCATGGCACCCGCGACGCAGGGTATCCTCGAGTAGGGCTATGAGTGCAGAAAGCATCTGTTTTGTTAAATCTTTGTAAGACTTTATTTTATATCAAAATTCTGTTTTAGATGAAACAGCTGTTCTCTCGCGACTCTTCCAAGAAGAGCAAGAAAGAGAAAGATGTAGTCCAGCCGAAGGCTCGCACCCGGGTGCTCAAGAGCCCTGAACATCTTGCAAGAGACGACTCCGAGTACAGAAGGTACATGTCCAATTTTTTTTTTTATACAAGTACGTAATTGACAGGCAGTCTTCCTGATTTGAACAGCCTACGAGTTGTACTGAAAATTCAATGTAAATTGTATCTCAGATGGTTTTTCCTGTTACATAAAAAACCGGATTTGCTCTAGCCTAGCAAGCTTAATGGGCGGCAGAACTATAGTTCGTCCGAGATACCACTGCTGCCTTCATAATCGTCCGTGAAGCATTTTTTGTGTTTCGGTTAGAGAGGTGCGGTTGCCGGGTATACATGCAGCGAGGCGACTTAATCCTCAGGAGTAGTACCGAATTTATATTAGAACTGATCTTCAGTCCTGTTGGAGACTAGATTTTGGTGTCCATTGTCTGCAGTGACCACTTAACATCAGTGACCTGTACACTCGCTAGTTACTCTTCTCATATAAAAAAACACCTAACCCTTGATATGATCATATCTACTTCTTTAGGTAACGTTTAAACTTTAATAAAACTATTGATGGTGTGTGAGTACATTTCTTGAAATCAGCCTCTTCTAGTTGCAATCACTTCAAAAGGTCCACTGAAAAGTTATTGATGTGATTCATTAATTGTGATTGATCATCACGATCAACCAGGTCTTGATAATTTTATGTTTTTCCAGATATACAGACCCTGAACCTAGCGACATAGAAGTGAGGAAAAGGGACTACGATCCCAAAGAAGAAAGGGAGAAACGGTATAGGTACTCCAGGGAAGACCTGGACAGATACAGGAGCTCTGACTCCCGGGAAAGCAATGACAAGAAATATAGGGATAGTGACTTCGAAGGAAGGCAAGTATCCATAGAATATACACACATAACAACCTTAAATATGTGCATAAAGATACTATTGTTACGAAAGAAAACATATTTTTAACACGAAGAATACAATACGGTAAAAGACAACAACAGGAAAAAATACAAGTAAAATATATAATAAAAAGAAAATGTTTTGATCCTGCTGTAGTAGATAAGGTAGTAAAATTCAAGTAGACCGGCGAAGTTATAAAAATATTTTACACGGAAATTCGATCCTTAGTTCAATTATTGATACATACAAATTGATGTGTAAAAAGTGTAAGCGTCGTATTTTCATTTTTATGTTTTTATTGTTGTTATGATATTTCATGATCAAAAACTTGTATAGATAATAAATAGACTTATGTTTCTAATTTGCTACTTTATGATAACATTCTCCCATAATACCAGCCAGCCATCTTTAGAGCAAAAGACAACAAAAGTAATATAAAGAAAAATCTTATAAAAAAAACTATATTTACTTTTGTAAGAGTTCTATATACATATAATACCCAATACTTGAAGCAAACTTTGTCAATGAAAGGTCATTACCCTACATCTTTACTGTTGAAATCATAAATTTTTCTGTGCACCAGATTCGAAAGAACAGCAAAAGAGGAGAGAAGATATAAAGAGAGATCAGAAGAAAAAAGAAGGTACAACTCTTCGGACCGGGACAGCGACCACCACTCCAGGCCGTCGGACGCTGAGAGTGACAGACGGAAGACCAGATCAAGAACTGCTGGACCGTTGGACTCGCCGGCTTTGGTAAGTTTATAATATATTATCGTAACTTAGTCTGGCGAATAGACAGACCGGCGACCTGATGAGATATGCCATTTATTACTTTTGAAGATTTTTTCTATATTAGAAGAGTGGCAAACGAGTGTGTAGGCCTAGTATTAAATGGCCCCAGCAGCCCATACATATTGACACCTCAAACAGGACTGAAGTCCTATTTGAGGTCGTACGTTACGTTACTATTCCAAAGGACTGATATGACCGCATTGTATGTAAGATTATCCGACAACTACACCTCTCTAACCGAAATATAAGAATTGCTTTTCGGGGGATTATGAAAGCGATGATGATACTTCTTCTGTTGAACTGCAATCCTACGACCTTAAAATGGTAATGGTTGGTAGAATATAATAGCACCGCCTCATAACAGTCGTGTAAAATTGCTGCGTTCTAGAATGAAAAGTGTAGTGAGACAGAGACAACAATATTAGCCGCTTCAACTTAGTCCTCAGGAGTGGCAATGCATCTGCGATCGTCTTCAGATGGAACTCCTGTCTTATTTGACATTCGTAACAGATGCCCATGGAGGGCAGCGACTTTATAACTCATAATTTTTTTTGTAAGACTTGCATAAATGTACAGGAACAAGGTAGACTTAATATGACATTATCTACTATGCAACCTTTACGATTCTGGTTATCCTAAAAGAAAAGCTTCTGGTTATCCTCAAGGTTGGCCTGTATATAATTATAGTTGACTACTACTAGCCAGCCTTTAGGGTAACCGAAATCTTCTGGTTATTCTATGGTTGGCTAATACTCAATAGTATCATACAGTACATAATGCATCTATTGTGGGAAAATAGTAGCCAAAGCCTTGAGGGTCCAGAACATCATTATAATTTTTGGGCTGGGTTAACCCTTTGTGGTTAGATTCTGGAGGAATACAGAGGAAGTTGGGCTAGGCACATTCAGAGTTTTATGCCCCCCCCCCCCTCCTCCCACCAATATTTGGTACCTACTTTTTGACAATGGTAGAACCCTTCGTGGACTGACTCCGGAGGAACGGAGTTTATCCAGAACAAGATTCGAGTTTTACATCATCAGAACATTTTTTATAAGACTGTAAAGTATACACTCAGTACATTTGTATAATACAATATATTATATAAATACATTGTATTGTATGTAGGGTAACGAGCCAATACAATACAATATATTATACAATACAATACACTTTATTGTGACTCTAAAATAACAAAACAACAACAAACATATAATTACATAAAGTCACGTACACAAAACGCGGTCTTATCGCCAAAGTAGCGATCTCCGCCAGGCAACCTTTGGGCGGAGGAATAAACATATACGAATGCTGAGCTAAAATTGCAAACCCCAATCCCCAGCGCGAAGGAGTTTCAATGGGTTGACCGGGTCTCTATGCCGGGGAGAACATGCTGATTCCTTCAGTGTAGCACGCGTGCGGCCCAGGATATCTAAGGGCACCACAGACCTGTTATTGCTCAATCTCGTGTGGCTCGAAGCTACCGGTCCCGCTAAGAAGACTTTAATACGTCACCACTGAGTTGCACGACCGAAGTCGAGCACACCTAAATTGCGACGCCTATTTAGCAGGCTAAAGTCTCGTTCGTTACCGGAATTAACCAGAGAAATCGCTCCACCAACTAAGAACGGCCAAAATAATCAGAGAAGTTATAGTAAATAAAACCAGGATATTATATTTGATAATCATATACATACATATAAATATCAAACTATGAATAGTAATTTTACAATAATAACATCATCATGACGAAGTCAGAGCGCCAGATAATGGGCCTTGAATTGATGTTTGAAGGAAAGAAGGGACTGACAGCGCCGTATAGGTGAGGGTAGGGAATTCCAAAGACGTAAGACAAAGCGTAAACAGAGGAGTATATTACATTACATAATTTATTATATAAATATATTTTGCCGGCTAAATTAGTTTTACGCCACCACGATCCACCCGACAATACGCGGAACTCAATCCATTGTCGTCGCATGACTCGCCGGTACGGCGCATCAAAGGTCGCGGGTTCAAATCGTTGCCGACTGCACTTTGCTTTCCGATCCTATGTACGCTTTCTAGGTAACTTTTTATTTTAATTTATGACTTTAATCTTTATGACCTTACTTTATATTTACATGACAGAAGTTCAAATCTAATGGGAATAGACCTATATTTCATCCGGGGAGGTGCCAACGCCGCCCTCATAATCCGCCCTGACGCAATTCTTGTGTTTCGGTTGGAGAGGTGGGGTTGCCGGGTACACTTACAGCGAGGTGACTATCTTAGTCCTCAGGAGTAGTAACACATTTTCGTACGACCTCAGATAGAATTCCAGTCCTATTTGAGGTTAACTCTGGGTGCCTCTGGGCTGCTGTGACCACTTAAAATTAGGTGGCTTGCGAGTTCGTTTGCTACTTTCAACATTAAAAAATCTTTTCCTGCTTCTGTTACATACAACACATTAAAGAAATTAAATTACGATATAATTAGCTTTATTTTTACTGAGTCTTATTTAGTTTTGTAAACACCGCTTAGTCATTCAAATTGCGTAGATTTCTACTAGAAAATTTCGTAAATAAAAACGGGGTGACTGTAAGTTGATCGGCAAACGGAGTAAAGCTCAGGAATGCACGAGCGGTCTCTGATTGCAACTGTTGCAACGATAGGTTCTATGGTGTAGGCGACAGGCGGGCAAGAATTAGATACTTTATATGTAGACGATCGGCGCTGAGCTCGGCCGGCTATCGAGCTCCAGGTCACTTTTAGATCAGACCTTCATACAATGTTACGATACAACGACTTATTTCGTCAGTACAAGCAGTTAAGGTCAAAGATGTAGCGATATCTGCGACCCTTAATGCTGGGCATGATCTATCTTAATAACACGACCGGCTTGTTATACTCATTCAGTACCCGAATACCGGTTAATGGAGATATATGTATGTAGATAATTATATTTAATAGGTAGTAGAACAATCGTTCCTCTGGGGAAAAACCACCGCCGCCCTCATAATCCGCCGTGAAGCAGTTGTTGTGTTTCGGTTGGAGAGGTGCGGTTGCTTGGCATGCATACAACGAGGCGACCGTCATAGTCCTCAGCAGTAGAGACGCATCCATATACGGCCTCAAACGGAACTTCGGTTTTGTTTGAGGTTGGATATGGGTGTCCATGGGCTGTGGTGACCACTCCACATCAGGTGGTCTGCATGCTCGTTTGCTACTTTACAAACATAAAAAAAATCTCCAATAACCAGTCCATCATTTCACTATTTATTTGGGACCACGAGACTCTCCTTAAAATGGGAAAGGTTAGGCCACAGTTACTTTTGCTGGCCAAGTGCAAATTGGTAGTCTCCACACACCTCTGAGTACTTTTTACCAAGAAATCATAGGTATGTAAGCGTCCTTCATAATCACTGCACTGCTGGAGCAAGTAATAAAAATAATTTCAAATATGCCTGTAACTTCGAAGAATCTGAATTACGTGCTTGTAAGAGGCCGAAATCTTAACACTAAGTCATTACTACCACCAAAGTACCACATATTCATCGTAGAAAAGTAAATTTGAGTCCAGGTCATCAGGAAGAAGTCTTCCACTTGGCTACCGTAGTCCACAATGACCTAACTCTCCTCAATCTGAGAGGAGATCTACATAGCAGTAATGATCATTCAAATTTTGCAAAAAATCGTCATCAGGAAGAAGTCTACCACTTGTCTACCGGAGGCCACAATGACCTA
>DWKL01003649.1:0-11299 GCA_018249415.1 Phareas burnsi
TATGTGATTCATACTTCAGACGCATGCGGTACTGACTTCTCAAAACCACAGCGAATCATGTTTATGAAAATTTACTACTAACGATGGTATTATCATAAAATAAAATGAAAATAACATCAGTCACTCAATGTTAGTAAAGTAATACTGTGAATACCTCCAAAGCCGTACTCCTTTGTTTGCTCCTCTCTTTAGTTGCGAACTTAGAAAATTTCACCGCAAAAGTTGATTGATCGCTAAAGAGAAAGCAATTGCTGAACAAGCTTATTGTTAACGAACAATGTTTATTTAATTTGGTTTCGAAGAACTAATCAACAGAACCAATACGCTTATTAAATTTCTTCCCGATAATGGAGATGTATTCAGAAGGGCTGTTATGAACCAAAAAAATCCATTTATGAGATCCTACGTTAAAACTCGAGGAATTTTCGCTTGTTGATAAGAGAATTTTGGCAATATTAGCTTAGGAAGGGTTCGAAATTACGATGTTTTTGGACAGTTTGCTCGCGGAGTGTCAAGTTCGCAGAAATTCAAAAGCGAGACATTAATATTGTTCAACAGGGGTTGAATATTTAGATTTATAATTATAGTTAAATACACTATTGTCTTCTCAAAATCTTTAGAATAAAATACAGTTGACTAAAGTGCGAAAAATATGTCAAATCATGTATTAATCAAGGATATAGGGAAAACACAAATTTCCAATTTACAAATAGCAGGATCCGTGTATTCTACATTCTAAGGTAGTTATATTATACACATACTTATAGGTAGCAATGATCACTTAATATTGGGCGAATTTCTATTAAAGAGAAACTATATTATGTATTAACGATTTATGCCATTGTTCCAGATACCTCCACCACCGCAAATACAGCCACCGCCACAGCCTCCACCGGTACCGCAGCGTACTGCACCGATTGCAGCTCCACTGCCAGTCCCACCACCGGCACCTCCACGTCGCTCGTCACCACAGCCACCCCGACGGGTACCACCACCCACGCCACCCCGGCCATTAACAACGCCACAGACAGATCCAAACGGCAACAGAAAAGCAACAAAGACAACTCCACCGAAATTGGACTGTAACAGAAACCCACAGCCGCCCGTACCGCGGCGGCCTCCACAAAAAATACCAGACACTCCGTTCTCACCGACACCAGCTCCGCTGCCCCAAAACAATCAAATGAAGAGATCTCCCAGCTCTGGATCGAACATTAGCGTAAGACAAGACTCGAACGTTTCTTCAGACTCGTTTAGTCAGACTTCCTCACCGTCATACACGACGAAGACGATGGAAGCTCCGCTGCTTCCACATCAGCACGTGAACAAGAGTTTGAACGCGAAAATAGCCCGTGGTCTTCTGCTGAAAGAGCAACAGGAGAAAGAGACGGGCAATTCGTCGATAACGAAGAGCATGTCAACGCCGGCATCGCTGCAAACGATCGTCCGCTTCCAGAATGGGAGCAACATGTCACTGCATCATCGGGTGAGTATTTTTTCATTTTTATTGACAACTCTTCTTAGGAGATTAATCGACTACCGTAATCATTACAAATCCATTACCGTAATCATAACAAACAGTAATTATTAAGTGATTTTTTATGAACTGCGATAGAAGATAGAAAGAAGATGTCTAATATTTTTAAAACGTCTGGATGACGTACAATATATGAGGTGTCGTTATATTTTTTTGATAGTGCGAGTGATACAGGGCGAATTAAAATAAAAAAACATATAAAATGACGTCTTTAATTTGCTTTTTTTGCGCGGCATATGCAACTTTTAAATGTTTTTGCAGTCAGGTTTCTGATTCAATGGTCTTATTTGAACTAAAGTGATCTAATACACTGCTGTCTAGGGTTCGAATCCCGGAAGCATCTGTGATTTTTGGAAGTTATGTGCGTATTAGAAATCAATTATCACTTGTTTTAACAGCGAAGGAAAACATCTTGAGGAAATCTAGATATTTCTGAGTTCTTTGTAAAGTTCGCGAAGGTGTATGAAGTCTACCAAAACGCACTTTACCAGGGTGGTGGTTTATGGCCTTAATCTTTTCATTTTGGGCGGGACCCATGCCCAGCAGAAACATTAATGGGTTGATGATGATGACAAATCTAATACACGTTTTAACTGACGGTATACTTACCCATCAATCTTTTAATAACAAAATGTTCTCATATACTACATTCTAAAGAAAACTATGTGCGATGGAAAACAGGTACTAAGATTATAAACTACAAAAGGGTTTTCTTAAGCAATAAGAGGTTTCCGAAAGATAGGTAACATCGACCGTGGATAAGTTACTGACGTTTCATACAAAGCGATATATTCGGTGTTAAAATTAGGAAAGAACTATTATTTTTAATCTCCGATATTGTTCAGTATTTGAAAATAATATCCTAGTACTAGATTAAATATCAAAAATTGAATGCCGAAATATGCAACCACACAGAATCCAGTTTCAAATTGAAGAGAAAGTTTTAATGTTTCCGACGAATCGTATAAAAGTTTTATATACAGTTGGATTCGCAGTTCCAATACGTATCCGGGAAAATGCGCAGGAAAACAGGGAACAGATTTATATGTCCCCCAGCAAATAGATCCAGTTGACGTGACCATGCATACTTTGCGGTCGCGATGCGGTATACGATAATATATCTAATTAAACAATTGGCACGTTCAATAAATAAAATTTATATGATAAGTTTACAAATGTGTTTATGGAGGGATATATTTCAATTAAACTTATTTTGATAATACGCTTTATATTTATTAGTATTGAATAGTTTAATCAAAATAGGCCCTAACCCTTCTCATTCTGAGATGAACCGTGTCCAACAGCGGGACATTAATGAGTTGATTATGATGGTAATGATGAGGATGATGATAAAATTGATGATGAATTAAAATAAGTTACATTAAATGTACTTGCTGAGGATGTATTGGATGTGTTACGAGATGGTAATCGTAGAACTGAATACGAAGGACGTCGTAAGGTCTTAGACTGACATCGTAGTCGTGTTCACTAAATGTCTTTCCAAGCTCTGGAATAAACGCACGCAAGTTTGTTGGTTTACCTCCTTGTGTAAATCCGAACTACTTCCCGCTAATAACTTCAAACATCTTTAATGGTTTCCCTTACTGAGCGTGATAATCGTGAAGCGATATTAGTTTTTAATTTTAGAATGGTGTAAATGTACGAAAAGAATCTGAAATGACGTGACAAAAGTTAGCGTTGCGTTCAGTTACTGGTAATGGGCGCGGTCCATGCTTTTTGAACCCTACGTCTCCTGCTGGCTTCAAGACAAAACATCAGGAGACCGATGGACTGGAGGATACTAAGGCGTGGTCTAAAAGTAAATTGGAAATCCTCATAAACAAATTTTGAACAAAAGTACCTACATGTTGAGTACCGCACCCCACTGCCAAGTACGGGTGTCCTCGTAGAATGAGAATTGTTCAAACAAAATTCAACCACACTAAGTGCAGATTAGTAGGTTTCACCTTGTCAAGAACAGTATAAGAACGTTTTTTTCGTGACATTTTCCTTCACCATTTTAATAAGCCTTAATTAATTACAAATACGCACATCGTCATCATCATCATCATCATCATCAACCCATTAATGTTCCACTGCTGGACACGGGTCTCCTCCTCATAGAATGAGGGTTAGGCCATAGTCCACCACCCTGGCCAAGTGTGGATTGGTACATTTCACACACCTTCAAGAACTTTACAGAAAACTCTCAGGTTTCCTCACGATGTTTTCCTTCTAATACGCACATAATTTCGAAAAATCAGAGGTGCGTGCGAGATTCGCACCCCGAACCTCCAGTGATAAAGGCCGGAATCTTAACCACTAAGCTATCACTACTTATTTAAATACGCACACACGTTAAAAAATCAGAGATACGTGCCTGGAATTCTAATTCCGGCCCTCCAGAAAGGAAGGCTTAATTTCAAATTATCGAGCTAACTCTGCTTCAAGTGTGAGAATAAGTAAATATGGATATATAACAATATATTTCTAATCATTTATGTGTGATATCACGGAGGTAGAAACTTACGAAGTTCGACTTCGGAGGGAGCACCGCCAAACCTGTTTCTACCTTGTATCAGCAGTTACGCTAACGCTTTGATTATTAGTAGGTTGTATAAAAATTATATTGTGGGCTGTATTTTTATGTTATGTTAGAGGAGTAGCAAACGAGCGTACAGGCCACCAGATTTCAAGTGATCGCTGCAGCCCATGGACACTGCCATCTAACCTTAAACAGGACTGATGCCTTATCTAAGGTGATAAGCTGATGCGTTACTAGTTCTAAGAACTAAGATGATCGTCTGGCTTGTAAGTGTGCCCGACAACCGCACCTCTCCGACCGAAATCCAAGAATTGCTTCACGGCGGATTATGAGGGCAGTGGTGGCATCTCTCCGGTCAAACTACAGTTCTATCGTCTATTAAAATTATTGCTTTATTACTGCAGGTGATTATATTTGTTTATAACATAATCTAACTTATAATAATTTAGTTAAAGTTAAGCTCAGTACACCTGCTTCCTGCTTCACACGCGTAGATCCTGTTTATATACATATCATTATTGAAAATTTTTCTCTTACGGCATAATAGCTGCTGCGACCATTTTCAAGTCAGTGATTACTTAGATGTTTGTCCATCATATTAGAGGTCCCACCTGAGACCAATATCAGATGCGTTGCTACTCCTGAGGCCTAAGCTGGAACGTCTCACACGCTTATCACGTCTACCGTATTTTAGCCTTCTGAGGACATTAGCACTGCACCACCAATATAAGACAGACTGTAGGTGTGGCGACAGAACCATCACAATCGAACGAAGAGTTTTTAAGTCTATAAAGGCACTCTGTACACAGTATATGCAGTATTTCATGTAATGTTGTAATGGTTACAAGTGAACACTGTCACCTGTGGAGTTGT
Organism: Phareas burnsi; assembly: GCA_018249415.1. NCBI lineage: Eukaryota > Metazoa > Arthropoda > Insecta > Lepidoptera > Hesperiidae > Phareas > Phareas burnsi. The sequence continues at coordinate 4,956 of DWKL01003649.1, forward strand.
GTGCTTTCTTCATAGCAATGCCGCTTTCCCTAAATTGAGAATGAACAATCTTAATCTGTTTTTCTCAATTTGTGCACCTTTCAGACGGGTGGCTGATAGTTGACATTCGAAAAGATTTTATAAGAATTATGAATAAATGTCACTGGAATTTTGATTGAGAAGTAAAAATGCTTGAAAATATTTATTTCATATAGGAATAATTTATTATAGTAATTATTGCAACAAAGCGGCGCGCCGGAACAGAGCAGAGTGCTTTTAAAATCTCCAGTAAACTGTGATATTTAGTGGAACGACGTGTTAGTCGCGGGGTTCGGCTGTGGTGTGAGTCATGGGCGCCAGTACAGTTTTAATTTTTATAAGGGAATGTGAAAAATATTCAGTACGATCGTCTTTTTTCTCGCCTAAGTCTCCTTCACCTTATATTTTACTTGAAATAATTTAAATGCTTTGACAAACTTTAGTTTATAATTTCCCTTTCTTTTATATGTCTTTACCCTATACTAATGTATGCCTTAATCGTCACTTCTTAGATGTTTCTCTACAACCTGATATAAGATAATTAGAAGATTTTATTAACAAACTTAAAACGTAATGGTGGCTAGAAATATAATTACAGAAATATAAATTAAAATAATTAAATATATAGGATAGATGTATGTACGTTCCTAGCCTCTATCGGTCACTCCCTCCCGCTACTGCAGTATCATCGAGACAGCGATCCATAAAACTGAATTGAAAAAAATCATAAAACACTTCGTATGATTGCGAAACATCGTACGATTACATACAATTTTTACAAAAATCTTGCCATTGCTATAAAACACCAAAACAATCTGTGCACATGCTCACTATTAAAGCAAAAAAATAAGAGAGACATTTAGAAGTGGGCGCTATTAGAAATTGATGTGTAACAAGGCGCTAACATAGCGGAATTGTATACTTTGTAGGCTATTTTGTACCATTACGTCGTTAGCCACCTGGTAAAGTCACGTACGTACTCGTCAACTACTTTTTAATATACTCCGGAAAAGAAGGATATTCTCATATTGATGCTTATCTTTTATGTACTATTTATGTGCCTTTGTATATATAGGCTTCAATCATCTTAGTAAAAGTTCTGACTTGATAAACATTTATTAGAGGAGCCTGAACGTTAAAAATATATAACACACAAAGCTGTCTGTATCTTTAAGCAGTTCGTCCGATTATGTTTCGGTTCCCAAAAATATGGCTACTAATCACTGGATGACACATTTGCAGTAATTAGTGTTTTTATTTCTATTACATATGCGGGCACGGAAAGTTCTGACGTAACTTAGACCATTTGTACTCTACTTGTTATCGTAGGAATTTAATATATTTTGTACGTAAAATTATGTGTAAAATTCTGTTGCACACGGTGATGGCACCGCGCGTAAAATACTGTACGATATAGTGGCGGGCCCCGTTACAATTGTTAAAGTGTGGTGTAAGGCATAAGCAGATGATTCAAAATACAATAATTTTATTTTTAAACATTATCAACCAGTTACTGCTGGATACAGGTCTGTATAGACCAGGTTAGGCTATAGCCTCTTCATTTCACACACCTCACAAGTTTATGAACAACGTACAGATAGGATTTCTCATTATACTTTCCGTCATTTTTTAAACAAGTATTATTATCTAATACACAGAAAACTTCAAAAAATCAGATATGCGTGTCTGGGTTTCCAGCCTAAGAGGTTTACCGCTAAGCTATTTAGACCAACAGCTTCACGTGCACTCCGAACTATTGAAGTGTGCATGAAGCTTAACTTATGGCTATTATGTATCCAACTTCTAACTACGTCCGACGTTGCTTAATTTTGTAAAATAATTGCTATTCGCGAAACCCGCGGGTCTACGCACGCTGCACCTACCAAATGATGCACTTAATTATAATATATTTCACGCCCAAAGGCTATGAAATATGCAAGTTTCTAGTTGATTATTTCCTTAATTAATCCGCCGGCTTTTACCACTTGGGCTTTTTAAAACATTTTATTTTACGCTCGGAAGCGCTTTCGCCGGATTGCACTTCATTTGATCGCGAATTGCGATTCCAAACAGAATGAAATTGAAATTGTGGATTTATCGGATGTTCAATGATCTCATTTAACATTTATTGAAAATGTCACCGACTCTATAAATGACCTGTTGTATTGTCGACGAGTAAGGATTAGCTAGTGATTAAAAAATCAGTTCTTAAGCATAGCTCGATGTGATGCCCGCTCTAATGATCTCTGTTGGTTTCCCTTATAGTGTATATAGTATAAGTGGCTCTACAACAAACCCGTGATATTGAAAACCTGGTGTGACGGTGGTGACTCCGGAGTCAACCACAAGGGATGCTACCAACTTTCTATTCTTTTCTATTCTATCAATACTGCTCAAGTTTCTGTGCTAATCTAACGAATCCACTTGTTTTGCTAGTGTAATGGGTACTCACGACACGGTACACCAAATTAACTGTGTACTATGCATTGAACTTTGCACTGTTTGCGGCTTGCATACTAGACAATTAAATTGTATAATTTCCGCGATTATATTAGCTTAGAATCTCATGAATCTACGTGTATACATAATTCGTACACGGGAATCCATTTGCCATATTCCAGGAATATTGAGAACAAACATTTTGTTGATAATCTTTTATTTTATTTGTAGTGGAAACGTTGCTAAGGGGATGTTTTATAAGGGAAAAAGATTACGAATTTAAGCAATCAACGATATTGAATTTTCAAGCACGTGTATTGATTCCACAACGACGCCTCGTTATTGATGTTGATTGTATTTTTTTTTTATAACTTAGGTGTAGCCAACGCGTATACAATTTACTTGGTAGTATAGTAGTAGGGGGGTCACTGTCGCCCATTGTTATCATAAATTAACTTTAAATAAGGTTACCTACCTGAAGACCTACCTGAATGCGGTGCTACCCCTTTGGATTAAGTTGGAATGTCTAATGTCAGTGTCTTACTAAACCTTTTAAACCACAACACAGTAGCGTTTGACACGTTTGTGTTCTGGTTGCTAAAGCACCACTGTTATAACAGCAATTCTTGTGTTAATATTGACATCATTTGTATTTTAAACATCTCATTTCACTTTTTTATAGTATTCACAGACTATAAAGTGTAGCTAATTTATAAATAAAAAGAGTGTCAAAACAATTTAAAGATTGTTATTTAAAAGTAAAAATCTATGGTTTATAAGAAAATACAGAATAATTTGACAATAATAATTTTAAAAACAGTAATTAAAGTAAAATAGCGGCGTTAGAAAAGTGAAGAATGCTGTAAATAATCCCGCTCAAGTATTTCTTAGGGAGTTTTTTTCGAATATCGGGAGAGTTTCTTCAGCCAGATAATTAATTGGCTCATAGAAAGTTTGTTAGAAAACGGCATACCGGGAAGTCCGCCGCTTCGGGCAGCTAACATTGAGCCTAATTACAGGACTTTATACTTTAATACCTGACATATTTATAGCGTAAAAGTAGCAAGCATGTCCAGCCGTGGACATCCATTATCAACCGCAAATAGGGTTGACGGTCTAGCTAACATGAGCCTCAAATGCATTGCTTCCACTGAGGACTAAGTTGGAATACTTATAAATGTATTTTTATGTATGAAGAATAGCAAACGAGCGTTCATACCACCTGATGTTAAGTGGTCATTGCAGTCCATGGACACCCACATCAAATCTTAAGCAGGACTGAGGTCCTATTTAAGGTCGAATGTAGATGCGTTACTGCTCCCGGAGACTAAGAAGGTCGTTGTCGTCTCTATAATTGTACTCGGCAAGCACACCTCTCCAATAGAAACATAAGATTTCTCGGCGGATTTCGAAGGCGGCGTTGATATTTCCCCGGACGAACTACCACCTATCCATAACCTACCACCTATTACCTATAAAATTAATTAAGTAATTTTCATTATTTATAAATGTCCTAAAACAGAAGCCATTAGTATTCAACACTGCAATTCGACGAGCCACGTGGCGCAGCGGTAACCATACATTTAAGTGTTTGTGTTGTCTTTGTATGTGTTCATGGAATCCACGACACAGTGAATCCTAGTGTGTGTTATAATTATAAAAAGCGTTAAGCGTTATAATATTAAGGTAAAAATAGGCATAGCGATGACACAATCTAATGTTATGTAATAAAATTTTGAACTTCATTACTATGTACTATTGGATATTGGGAACATTTTGGACGTAAGAGAAGTGCTTATTCGTATTCGTCATCATCAAGCCATTAATGTCCCAGTGCAAGCACGGGTCTCTTCTCAGAATGAGAAGAGTCAGGCCATAGTCCACCACGCAGGCCAATCTCGGATTGGTAGACTTCACACCCTGAGAACGTTTTCCTTCACTGTTAAAGTAAGTGATAATTATTTTTAATATGCACGTAACTTCGAAAAATCACTTCACAGGTGCGTGCGGGATTCGAACCTCCAAGCCCCAGTGTGAGAGGCCGTAATCTTAACCATTAGGCTATTATTCCTATTCTTATGAACTAATCATAATTAACCATTACTGTCCCATTGCTGGATTCAGTTTGCATCTTATTAGAACGTTTAGGCCATAGTCTACCTCACTGGCCAAGGACATATTGGTAATATTGACACATCCTCGAGAACTTTACAAAAACTCTCAGATGTGAAGGTTACGATGTTTTCCTTCGCTGTTAAAGCAAGTGATAATTAATTTGTAACGTGAAGATTACTGCGCAAACGGATTCGAACCCCGGAACCACCGCAAGATAGGCCGGATTTATCTCGGCAACATTAAAGCATTTCCAGTGAATTACTTAAATTAATATTTCTCAGAATTTTTCGAAATTATTTTATGTTTTACTCGGCTTTAATATAATGTGAAACGATGTTGTCGCTTTCATAAGCTCTTATACGTTTTTGTCAGTTTCTGGTAGTGAATGTCGTGCTGGATAAATATTGCGTACATACAATCATAGAGTTTCCCAACGTCTCCAAATATTGAAACAGTATCGTTATGCATAAACGTTAATTAAAAAGCACAATTACCCGATCGAGGTGCAATAAATGTGCCCATCGGTATAATACAATTATAGATATTTTCTATAACGTCTGTAGGTCCGCGGAAGTATCACCACTGCTTGATGCCGTTTTGGCGCTGTTCGCAGACGACAGCGCCTTCTTTACATCGTCACGCGAGCCTCAGTTGGCAGCCGCTAGGATGCAGCACCTGCTAAACTTGCTAACCGAGCGGCTGGCCAAGTGGTGGATGGCCGTAAATGTCGGAAAGACGGTCGCTACACTTTTCGGCTGCAACCGTATCATGCCGCCGCTGCGTCTCCGTGATCGAGATGTGGCTTAGCAGCCTACGGTGAGGTACCTTGGATGTCACATCGACCGCTCCTTGCGCATGCTGCCGCAGGTGGATCACTGTATCCGTCAGGCGCGTGCCACACGAGCGTTAGCTCCGACCGGTGCTGATATCCAAACTACCGACCGCCACCAAACTAAGGGTGTACAAGTTCTATATCCGATTCTGGATTACTTACGGGGCGCCGGCATTGTACGCGTTAGCAGCCAAGTCGCAGCGTAAATTCCTCGAAGCACAGCAGAACCTAGCCCTACAGTCCATCGTTGGGGCGAGTCGTTATGTGAAGAACGACGTGGTGGCGCGCGACCTCAAAGTCCAATCCATTGAAGATTTTGTGAGGTAGTTGTCGGAACGCATGTTTGCGAGAGCCGACGACGGCACATATCCCCACTTGAGGGGCATCGCGGCCCTCCACGCTCGGCCTCTCGAGGGCCGTGCGCTCTCGAGGAAGCTACTGGGCTAGGTTTCCTCCAACCATCCGGAGGTTAACTGCCCTATCCAACTCACGTCCCAAGTGATGATATACCTATCCCCCCCCCGCCCAACGCCTATTTTTTCTAATAAAATATCAAAAGTGCTAGTGGTAGAAATATTTTTGTTTCGGCTCCGGAGACGCCATCGCCTGTTCCTGCATTATAACAAGTGTTAAACGTTGCCTTATCCTGGTGTGATGTAGGTGGTAAGGAAGAGCCTAGCCAAGGTGTTCCAACTTAGTGTTTAGGGGTAGCAATAATCTGTGGCCGACTTCGGGTAGGACGTTCATTTAGTTTGGGTTTGATTACAGATGTCTATGAGCGACAGTAATCACTTACTATCAAGTGGGCTGCAAACTATGCTATAAATAAAAAAGTTTAAAATTAAAATGATATATTTTTAAGTCTTTTTTTTTTTTTATCGTTGGGAAATCCCTTCGGATACCACTCGTGTCGGCGGACAACGAGTGGTTATGCTGTGCA
>DWKL01003650.1:0-11298 GCA_018249415.1 Phareas burnsi
CTACTCCTGAGGACTATGATGGTCGCCTCGCTATATGTGTGCCTGGCAACCGAACCTCTCCAACCGAAACACAACAATTGCTTCACGGCGGATTATGAAGACGGCGGTGGTACTTCCCCAGACAACCGATTGTTCTACCACCTATTAAAACTGTTTTTTTCTATTAATATACATATCGATCCATTACTGCTAAGTTTAAGCACCTCTTATATTGAAAAGACAAAGCCATTGTCCATCAAGTTGGTCAACTGTGAATTGATATACTTCACACATGCTTAAACATTTTGAATAACTCTTACGTGTATTTTGTGTATAAGTAAACAAGTAAAAGAGAATGGCTGGGGCTGGAACCCGCACACACCTCTAATTTTTCGAAATATGTGCGTATTAAAAAATAATTATCACTTGCTTTAACGGTGAAGGAAAACATCGTGAGAAAACCTACACATCTGACAGTTCTTTGCAAAATTCTTAAAGGTGTGTGAAGTCTATCAATCCGCACTTGGCCAGCCTGGTGGACTATGGCCTAACTCTTCTCATTTTGAGAAGAGACCTGTGCCCAGCAGTGGGACGTCAATAGGTCGTTGATGATGATGATGATGAAAATAAGTAAAAATGAACTTAAAATCATCAATTAAGATTTGATTGCGATCCTTTGTCGAATGTAATAGATATTTGTAGTTAATAATGCATACGAAATGAGAAGACTAAGAAGGTTGTGTCGCGAATTCCTTAGCGGCTATAATTTTATCCACTTTACCCTGATGACTTTGGAGTCCTATTACTGCTGAATTCAACAAATGTACAGCAGACTTCAAACGATACCTTTTGTTGCGTTTTATGAAAAACTAAATATTTAAAAATAAGTATGTAGATTCTAATTTAAATTTATATTGAAAATAAATCATAAACATACGATCAAATCTAATGATTCCCGCACTCAGATTCCCATTAATAGAATGAAGGTTGTAGTACAAGTATATCTACTTTTAGGAATCAATTACCGCTCGCGTGTTCTAATAATACCGTTTTTACTTACACATTTTGTATCGTAAATAACAGGGTAGCGTAACAAAAAGAAGTATTTTTAATTACAAAAAAGATTAAGTAACATATTTAATTAATTGTAGTGAGATTTTTAAGATTAGGATACAATATATTGTTATAATTATGAATCCATCCAGTAATATAAAACGGAGCTGTGTAGCCATGGCGATGACTGGTCAACGCAAGTGGAGCATAGATAACCCCTGATCAGATGGACCAATGACCTAAAGAAGATAATGAGATTAGACGGAAACCCTGTCTGAATTCGTACGTAGATGCGTCAATACTCTAAGGACTAAGATGGTCGCATTGCTTTTAAGTGTACCCGACAACCACACCTCTCTATCCGAAACACAAGAACTGCTTCACGGCGGGCCGTGAGGGCACAGAACTACAGCATAGAAGTAACAAAAGAGATGATAAGTGGTCATTGCCGCCCACAGACATCTGTAATCAAGCAGAAGCAGAAATGAAATCCTCCGACTGAAGTCCAATCGGAGATCGTATATGAATGCGTACTCCTGAGGATTGATATGATCACCTCGCTGTAAGTGTACCTGGCAACTGCACCTCTCTAACCGATACACAAATCTGCTTTACTGCGGATTGTGAGAACGGTGGTGGTACTTCCCCGAATTAATTATGGTTTTACTACCTAAGTATAGCGGTGGTGCCGCCGGAATTCAACATCTGAGAGTTCAGTCGCCTTTTAAACTCTTATTACTTAAAATGCGTAATGCCAGTTTCCATGACGCCTTGCATCTCGCACGAGATCGTGCAACATGCTAGAGCATATGCAAGAAAACTGTCAAGACCGATGATAAGACGACGAAGAGGCTTAATAGATCATATAGATATTCTCGACTAAATTAAACTGTCGAACATATTCTGCATAAAGAGACTACATCAATTATAATTGAATACACAATGTCTTAAACTTGGGCGCTGACTGGGAAACCTAAAGCGATCTAGGGTTTATCCGGCTAGCTCAGATCACTTAATTGAAATGTCTAGTCTTAGCTATTACACCTAAACTGAGTCTGGCGTATGTTGGCATAAGGGGCTTAACTTAACTAGTTGATGTCTTAGATGCTCATGTGTGGGAGCTTAGGAACTAAGATCTTACGGGTAATTAGGTTATTTCTTCTGAAGATCCTTTCATATCATATAACATAGAAGGTGGTTATATCATATTGGATGGATGAACTCTATGCAATTCGACCTCGGAATTGTCACCGATAAACCCTCTGTCATACAAATGTAGAGCTAAACGCTATAAATGTTCGCATTTGTAGATTGAAGTATGGGAAATACACTTAGGTACCTGAAGTGTTCCAACTTAGTGCTCAGGGATAGTAACTGATTAATGGCCGACCTCACGCAAGAGTTCACACATACACATACACGTATACATTTTTTTGAGAAGAGTAGGAAACGAATGTACAGGTCATCTGATGTTAAACGGATACTGTAGCCCATGGTCATCCACATTTAACCTCAAACTAGATTGAAAGCCTATCTGAATTCGTACATAGATCCGTCACTACTCAAATGACTAAAATGGTCACATTATTTATAAGTGTTCCCGACAACTACACCTCTCCATCCGAAACACAAGAATGCCTTACGGCGGGTCGTGAGAGCGGTAAATTATAGCATAGAAGTAGCAAAGGAGATGATAAGTGGTCACTGCCGCCAACAGACATCTGTAATGAAGCATAAACAGGACTAAAATTCTACTTGAGGTTGGTCACAGATGTGGTGCTCCACCTGAGAAGTAGGTAGGAACGTCTCAGTTAAGGAAAAACACTTAAACCCTTCAATCCGAAGGGTCTAAAGGTCAGTCCGAAGTCCAAGAACAAAGCAGCATTTAAAACTATTATAATAGAAATAAATTTTAGCGTGTATTAAATGTAATAATATTAATGTTATTATAAAATCTGTAAAAATTCCAACATCCTTAAAGCGTTCCATTTTTTTCTTCACTAACATCGAGAAAATGTAAAAAGACAAAGAATAGTGCCGTTGTAAGTCCCCTGGGCTCAATGCACGATCTATTGTTTTGGCAAAGGGGAAGAAATTGGAACATTAATGTATCCACTGTCCGAGTAGATGCCGCTGTCACCGGAACAGACGCCATTTTGTTTTGGGATCGAAGCATGAAAATGGCCGACTCATATGATTTTTATTTATTCTAACATATATTTATTAGTTTCAGCTGTATATATCTAACTATGTAATAGTAGATGGAGGTTTTCAGTGTAATTTTAACAGACTACAAGACATTAGATTGATTTGAAAATTTACATACTTATTAAGCATCGATAACAATTCAATAATTTAATAACGTTATCTTGACTTCTGTCCAGGATTTCATTATATTAAGTTAAGTGACTTGAACAATATACATATTTAATAAAAAAATATTTTTGACTTTCTAGTTCGCTTCACTATTAAAGCGGTTTTGTTTCAGTTTTTTTTTTAGTGTTGTTAGTGTGTTTTTTTTAGCGTGTTTTTTTAGTTTTTTTTAGTGAAGTATTTCAAACCATTTATGAATAAATATTACAACAAATCATAGACAGAAATGTTTTTTATGTAATGGAAGAAATAACGAACATGCAGCTCGCGTGACATTAGTACAAGTTACATACAAGTATTAACCATACGGATTGATACGCCAAGCGTTCCGGGTTCGATACCCGGCCGGGCAAACATATGAATAAAAACTTAAGTTTCTGTTGAATGTGTGGTGTTTCTGTAATATCTGTATGTGTGCATAGTACCCTAGAATCCTAGCGTGGGTTATGAGTATAGAAAACGCTATTAATTAATTTAAATTTATTTTAAAGGATTAAATACAAAATACTACAAAGTATACGAGAAGTTCCCAATTGAAACTAAACACTGCATAAGCGCTACCGCACCCACTATAGTTCTACATTCAAATTTGCCTTCGGTCGTTCATTGTTCAAAATAGAGTAAAGATCGAATAGAAATGGCATGCACAAAACTACTAAAATCTTAATACTTTTACAGACAGCTGGTTCTTGTACAAAGTATTCATGTTATTTTTATATTACATTTTCACGTACAGAAGTAGTAATCGAACAAACTATTGAAATCAACTAGATTTCTGATAGTTAACAGTATCGGGCGTTAATTTACGGATATTCATGCTTCAAAGTTAGGATAAAACTACTTTCTCACTTAATATAGTTTACGAGATGATATTGATTTTCTTTAGTTTCATTGAAAAGGCGGTGCTACTACTGCACCTCTCGAAATATGTATCACGTTGGTAGAAGATAATTCATCCTAACTTTATAACTACGTCTCCGAATAAGTGAAGTTGAACTGAATCGCTTTGAATACTCTGAATACGGTTTGAAAAAGTGGTTGCTGAGTTAATTTTAATATGAACGATATCTCGACTAGAGTACCACTGTCCTCACAATCCGCTGTGTAACAATGCTTGTGTTTCGGTTGGAGACACGTGGTTGTCGCGACTATCTTAATTCTCAAACTCACTTCTGAGTGTTATGATGGTCACGACGACAACGTCTACGTACAACCTTAGATAAGGCTTTAGTCCTACTTAAAGTTGGATCCATGAGTTGATGGAGCACGACCGCTGTTCATGCGGGCTCGCCGGCTGGCATATGCGCTCTGCAAGACCGTCCAGCGGAGAAACGGATTACCAAGTATGAGAAGGTGTGATTGCACTGGTCGCCACATCGTACTAGGTAACGCCTATTGTGCCGGTAATGAAAAAGGATGGTACCATCAGGGTGTGCGGCGATTTTAAATTAACTTTAAATAAATGCCTTGAAGTGGATCGTCTTCTCTTACCTAGATCCACTTAATATTAGGTGGTCTGCACACTCATTTGCTATTAATTTAACATTGAACTTCAAAGATTGCAATACCGAAACTAATGCTATATTAGGTTCGGTAGAACCTTTTTCTTCCATCAACTCATACAATTTATAATATTCGACGAAAAATTTGCGACAACCATCTCTATATCACATGTGTTCTGTGGTACGAAACGAAACGTTATTTTTTAGCGAGCTGCAAACGAATTTGGCCCAAAAACGATTATGCCTGAATCTGTACAAAGCAATTTGAGAGGTTCATTCGATTTTCAATTCGAAGCCAATCAGGGGGCAGTTCACCCGCCGACAAATTGTGTCCCACGTGCTATCAAATCCAAGGAATTGGGATTTAAATTTGACTGCCAGCCGCCCGTAACACACTCGCTGAAGATTCGAGATTCGCGATTGTAACCAAATTCGAATAGCTACTGTTGCTACTGTGTTGTGAGTTTATAATAGGAGGTAGAACTACATTTCGATCGGGGAAGTAAAATCGCCGCTGTTACAGTCCGACGTGAAGCAATTCCTATGTTACGGTTGCAGACCAATTGTTTTTTAACGTGAAACGTCTTTCATTTCGGTCAGTAGGGGGTCACTTGCAGTAGGGGGTCACCTGCAAAAAATCGCTTATTATTTTGGAATTATAGCACTTATCGGTATTATTATATTATCATAATTTAGAGGATAAAAGTCATTACTTTGATTTTTTTATAATGAGAACAGTAGCAAACGAACGTGTATTGCCTATAACCTTAGGAGAGGAAGGAGAAGCGTGGTGGTGGAGGAGGTCAGGTACACTCGCAAGCGAGGCAACCATCTTAGTCTGCAAGAGTAGAAAGGTATTAATGTACGACCTCACATAGGATTTTAGTGCTGTTTGAGATAAATGTGGACGCCACGGGCTGCAATGACCACTTAACTTCAGGTGGCCTGCACGCTCATTCCTTATTCTTTTGACATATAAAAAATCAAAATCTGTTTTTTATTGCCACGAACGCTATTAAGTATTTTGATCTGAGTTCGATGTCCAACGAGAAAACGTTTTCTGTTTGGATTTTGATCTGGACCTGGATCTGGATTGTGTTTGTGTAACGACCCTAAATACACCGTAAACCTAGATTAGGTCGTTGTAATTTTCTTTTGTAATAACAAAAGCCCTATCAATTTAAAGGCGATTAAACCGTATCTTACCGATTCTTATTCTTTATAAAAGCAGTTAACACAGCTGTGTTCTGATTTGTAGGGTGTAGTACAAGAGAAACAAGGCGTCCCAGCTTAGCCCTCAATGGTAACAACGTGTCTGTCGCCGACCTCAAGTAGGGCTTAAATTTTATTTGGACATGAGTACAGATATACATAGACAGCAGTAACGGGCCACGTTCGATGTGGTTCCACGTTTAACGAAAGCAAATATTTTTTTCATATATTTTGATAAGAAATCATATTGTAATTTTAGTTCATTTAATTATAATTTTCTGCTGTAATAACAAAAATACCATTAGAATTAGTTAGCATTAAGCAGAATGCTTTAAGAAAACAATACCGCTTTCATTTTGCGCTAGGCGCTAAATCCATTCTGGAACTCTACGTCAAAATCTCTTTACGTTAGAACCAAGTAATAGTAAGACTTAATTAACCGTCGGATAAATAACGAAAGGTTTATCGTCGGCCGATTAGTTTGCGATTAACCTAACGACATTCTTTGCTAAGGAAAATCCCGAGCTTGTCTCCTCGAGATAAATATTTGGCCAGTAAATAATGAACCATAATATAATATTTTTATATGTTAATGGAATAAACAACCCACGATGTAATTATTGTTTTAATAACCATATTAATCACTAAAAGTTACACTGGTTACCAATGATTACAAGGGTACTGGGTAAATGTTTTTTGCAATCAAGTAGATGGTAGAACAATCGTTCGTCCAGGGAAGTACCACTGCCGCCCTCATAATCCGCCGTAAAGCAATTGTTGTGTTTCCGTTGGAGAGGTGGGGTTGCCAGGCACACATATAGCGAGGCGACCATCATAGTCCTCAGGAGTAGTGACGCATCCATATCCATATACAATCTCAAACGGAACTTCGGTGTTGTTAGGAGTTGGATGTCGGTATCCATGGGCTGCGGTGACCACTTAACATCAGGTGGCCTGCATGCTCGTTTGCTACTTTAAAAACACAAACAAAAAAAAAATAGAAGATTCCGCAGTGTTGGACATAGCACGTTGTCACGTAGGTAACTTATTGTTGTATAATATATGAGTGGGGTCACGCGGGTGTTACGAGTGATAAAACTGTAGTAACGTGTCTGTCACCGACCTCAGGTAATACTTGAATTTTATTTTGCTTAATTACAGATATCCATAGGGAGTAGTGATAAGTGATGTTACTGCGGTCCGGTTTCCACGTTGAACTTGATCTAATATTATTTGTTTGTATTTTTATATGAAATTTGTGTTCATATGGAAACTCACATCATATTGTAATCTTAGATGATAGATACTCACGATATGCGGTTTTTTAATTGCCGATATTTCGACCCAGTTGCATGGATCATGGTCACTACGAAACTACGTTAGCGAGGAGAAACTATTGACAGGCACTAGTGGTAGATTAGTCTATCTGCCCTTGTTATTATGCTCTTGATTCTCAATGTTATTTTCTAATATGTACAATATACAATATAGTCCGCATCGACTCCGTGTGCTTCACAATGGGGTCGTCTAATCATTACGCTGTGCAGTGATTTGATACCGTACAGGCGGAACATCAGACCCCCGGTATACGTCAGAATATCAAAAATATCTCCTATATGTCGACACAACTGGCATGTAAGACCAATCGTGTTTCATAAAGTAAAAAAAGGAAAAATTTGATGTTCCCCATAATTGTACCTGAAAGACCATGATGGTGCGACCAGGTAGGTTTGGGGGGGGGCTATGTCTAATTCGTTTTTCTTTTTTGTATACCATATCACGACACACCACACTAACTGTATCTTTACGCACCGAATTTTGCACTATTTGCGGTTTACATAAACTAACTACTGGACTATATGATTTTAAGCTAATATTATCGCGGAAATTATACATTTTTTATATTATGTATCGAGTACTCACGATTTGCGGTTTTCGAATTGCCTATATTTACTACTGGACTCCACGCTTACGCTAACTTAAAACCATCTTTGTTGAAGTTCCTAGAGTGTTTTTGATATCTATTGCCTTTCTTACTAACCGTGGAAAATAATGGCGTTCAGCGTAGATCACCTGGGGTTTGAGTAGTTATTTCGTCATAATTTTCTGATCTAATGGCGAAAATACAATCACTCGGACAAATCTAATATATACTAAAATATAAGACTAACGAGTATGTGAATGTAACATAACATGAGTTTCGAATTAGATGGCAATCCTGATAGAATCGTGGATAAATAGATCGACGACCCAAGGCTTTGTGCTGGGTATATTGGATGAGATGAAATGCGCGGCGCTTCGCGGCTTTCGTATATCGTAACCGATCAACGAAGTATACCGAGTCGGGATGGAGTGGAGATGGATGGGAGTTGGATGGATGACCGCTGGTGGCTAAATTTCATGCGCGCTTCCGTGCTTCGGAGGGCATGTAAAGCCGTCGGTCCCGGTTGCTAACATTGGATAGCAGACGTTAAAACTTAACTTAACTCGGAGGCCTTGTAGGCAGTTTGAAAACATTTGCCGCGGGTTTCCACCAATCTGCATTGGAGCATCGTGGTGGAGTATGCTCTAGGTCTTCCCCGGTTGTGAGAAGAAACCTGCGCCCAGCTTTGAGATATAAAAAGGGTTGGAGTCAGCCAGCTATGTAGTTTTTATCATCATTATTAAGCCATTATTGTCCCACGGTTGGCCACAGGTCGACTCTCAAAATGAGAAGCCTTAGATTAGAGTCCACCACGCTAGCCAAGTGTAGATTGGTAAACTTCACACACCTTCAAGAATTTTATAAAAAACTCTCAGATATGTAGGTTTCCTCACGATGTTTTCCTTCACTGTTAAAGCAAGTTAAGTTTTTATAAACATATTCAATCGACTTCAAAGTTACTACAAAGTAGTAGAAAGTGAAAAGTAATTAAAATATATTGTTGGTTAAGCAAATAGTTTAGAAGAGGTCCGTTGAAAATACATCGACTCAATAATATCCGTTTTTTGTTTTCGGGGGAAAATTAATTATACTCAAAGTTTTCATGAAAAAACATACATCACACACAATTTTCTCATAACCCCACACTGGGAAACCCTGAGTCGTGGATGACATGTACACATACCAGACTATTACATTAACACCCAAACCCAGAACAGAGATCTCACTTTATAATTTAGATGTCCACCTGGCCGGAAATCGAACCCGGGACCCTCTGCGGGTCAGACCCGTATGGTATCCGTTGCGTCACGCAGGTTGCCAAAAGATCGGATTATGTGAAATGTTTTACTCACTAAAACTTCGGTAGCGTCACTGGGTTTAATAGCAAAGCTCCGGGATCTTAAAAAGAATGCACTGTCGCCCTTGCTTCCAGGACGAGCAGCTCCATCAATATATATACTTATATAAAATATCCGCGACGGTCTGCCACTAAAAAGATTACAGGTTCGATCCCCGGCCAGGTAGACATATAAATGCTGAATTTAGATTTGTTCTGAGTATGAATGTTTGTAAGGACATGGAAGCCATGATCCAGGGAATCCTGGTCTAGGGGCATACGTATAGAAAGCGTTAATTACTGTTACATACGCATCATAGGAACTTAATATGTTATAAATACGTAGATAAACAGCAATTACATTAAATCAAAATGGCTCAAGTTAGGAGATATTCAAATGCAAATTTATACCCACTTAAAAAGGACACATTGATCCTTTAATTAAAATGTTTTTTTATTATATATACACATATTATTAAAACAATATCTAGCTTGTACCTTATGTAATTAGAAGTTACGGTCAAGAACATACGGAGAACATAGAATAGCATTTGATTGGACTCATGGGAATTCTCGTAAGGATAATAATTTTTGTCAAAAATCCTCGCGCAAAAGTTTTGGATCACCCTCTTCGTAATAGAACTCTGTTGTCTTTGTTAACAGACAAGGATATTATTTTTCTAAGTAAGACTTTTATACAGTACGATACGATAGTGGGCCTACGACTATCATGTTGTCGTCACGTCATTTTTTTTAGCAGTTTTAAAGACAGATTTCGTTTTTATGCGATTGATTACTACCAACCTCACCACACGTTGCTTAACTGTACAGATCGGTTAAGACCTATATTTTCTTTCTTACGTTAAATATACTAAAAATAAAATACCGCGACTAAGGCCTTCGTTATATATTTTCGCAGACAAACCGTTCAATCCCCAATGATAAAAGTTGCGACCACACTGGCGGCGATAAACCGTTAACATTTTCCTCCACGGTAACCAATTGACTCTCTCTATACTATTATAAAATTGTAACGGGGCTGTGTCTGTGCAATAAAGTCATTTTTGAAGTGATAGTCAACTTTTTACTGCCCCACTGCTGGGCACGGGGCTTCACTCAGAATGATAATTGAGGCATGTTCGAAGTAATTGATGCTATTCAGCGGTTTATGAACCCAAAACATTTTTTTACAATTATTGTATGTTTGTTCACGTATCATGCAAAAATTTTATTGATTCATATAAATACTTTACATTTTAAAAGCATAGATTTAGACTTAATACTGTCATAAGTTACAACAAGATCGGTAAAATAGAACCATCATTACAGTTTGATCCATCTGAATTATCACCGTCATATGCTGGAGAGGTCAATTAAACAGTTTTTGTTCACACGACGTCATCGAATCGGACGGGTATTTAGTTGTAGATACACAATAAAATAACTTTTGTTATTTGTACGTCGCTCTTAAGAGGATAAAAAAGTTAAAAAAATGGATAAGTGTGAGCAAGACTTGAGCCTTAAGGATTCCTTACATGTATATGCAGATAATCCGTTACACCGGAAGTCATATTTCTACGATTTTTACCTGTGTTCGATATCAATTCTAATAAGATACAAGCACTACTGAAGCGTGGCCAAAGTTAAACTACATCGGCCGCGGTCGGAAGTTGGATGGGTGATCGCTAGTGGATGAATTTCATGCGCGCTTTCATGCTTTGGAGGGCACATTAAACTGCCGGTTGTTATCGGCATAGCAGTTATTAAACCTTGTCGGGGGCCTTATAAGCGATTTGAAAAGGTCCGACCCGGTTAGCCACTAACCCGTATCTCGATCAACCCACATGGGAACAGCGTAGTCCCCCAGTTTTGGAGAGAGATCTGTGACCAGTAATGGAATTTGAATTGGGTTCCAGCTA
>DWKL01003651.1:0-11298 GCA_018249415.1 Phareas burnsi
GTTTTGTTTGAGGTTGGATGTGGGTGACCATGGGCTGTGGTGACCACTAAACATCAGGTGGCCTGCATGCTCGTTTGCTAGTCTTCAAACATAAAAAAGTCACTTTCTTTATAAAAAAATATAAAAACCATATTTCAAAAAAACATAGAAAATATTTAATGATGCTATAAAACGTTACTTGATTTTCGTAATGTAAGTATTGAAAGTATAAGTATGCCTAAGCTTAAAAATATGCGGCGCTTCATGTGTCCGGTTAGTCTGTGTCTAATAATAACGCTCTGTACACTCATAGCTCACTAGAATTCCCTTTGGGTGCCATGGATACATACAAAGACGAGTACACACACCCAGACCCGGAACAGAACTCAAAATTCATAATTTATATGTCTGCCCGGCTGGAAATCGAACCGTGAACCCTTTGCGGGTCAGACTGGTATGGCGGTAAAGATGGTGATGACCACTGCGCTACTTGGGTCGTCAACACACTTCGTTAGGCAAAAGTAAAATTTCGATCTAGATCGCATGGTTGCAGAATAGTCATTCACGTGGTATCACTTTTGCTAAATCAGTAATGTACCCACTCACGCTACTCCGTACTTTCGTTCTATTCATGTTTATTTAGTTCACTGTGAATCCAATTAAATCCAATTGGTTTCTAGACGAATGGATACCTTGATTCTGTTTCCAAAACGTAAAATAGAGCGCGTATATTGCTATTTCATTCTATTTTTGATATAGATTAGATATAGAAAACTATAATTTGTTGTCATATTAGGAGTTAAACTAATATACAAATAATCAAAATTTATTTTTGTAGATCTTTTTTGAAAGCTAAGAATGTGTCAGAGTTTCGGGGATTGTTTTCCCAATGAAATAAAGTTCGCCTCTACATCTATAAGGTTCTCTAAATAGATTGACAAACTTACCTATGTTTTATAATAAGTTTATATATAAAATAAAGCTTCCTACACTCGTAGCGCCATACTAAGATTCAGTGAGTCATGTATGCCTATGCCACCCATCACGAATATATACAAAGACCCAGACCCAGAACAGAAATCTAAAATCATCATTTAGATGTTGGCTTGGCCGAGGATCGAACTTGAAACCTTCTGCATGTTAGATCGATATGGTTACCACTGCGTCATGGGTAATGTAATTTTTTTTTAATTACACAAGTGAAGGACCGACTATGACTTTAAAACATAGTTGAAATGAGCATACAATTCATATATCACTCGCACGTGTCTCCTCCTGTGTTAAGCCATGACCACCACGCTGGCCAAATGTGGATTGGTAGCCTTCGCACACTTTTGAGAACTTTACAGAGAATTAGATGTTTAGGTTGTCTCACGATGTTTTTCTTCATCATTCAAGGGAGTGATAATTAATTTCTAATACGCACATGGCTTCGAAAACCAAAGGACCTGGACCCTCAAAGTGAAATTCCGAAATCTTACCACTGGGCTATCTCTACTAATGTTACTTTTATGTGAGAAGAGTAGCCGACGAACGTGCAGGCCACCTGATGTTAGGTGATCATTGCAGTCCATCGACAGCTACATCTAGTTTGAATCCATCCTATTTGGGGTAGAATCCGGATATCCACGGGCGGCAGTGACTACATAATGTCAAGTGGAGTGTAATTTAATTTGTACAAAAAATGTTCTTACCTGCCGTATTCATACCGCCTCGCCATAAGGTAGGGGAACTGACGAGACTCGCGCACCTCGCGGACCAAGTTGCCTCCGCCAAGAGGATCCAGGTTACGAGGTTTTTGACCTTGATAACAGCACAATTAGTTGGATTATTTCACAGTCACGTCACCGTGCCAATTATTTATATTATTAAATCATGGTTACAAAATACCTTACCTCGTTACAGTTCGACGCACAGAAACTTATAGACAAAAATGAAATTTCCGGAATAATCATTGCAAAAATGTTACACGATAAATATTATAATATATTAAAATAAAGCATAAGGTACTGTAGCAGAATGTTTAAAAAAACAATAGAAACGTCTGCAAGTTCTTTATTTGAAAATACCAACATCTAATGATAAACAATAAATTTAAATTACATTACGCTAATGACCAATAATTATCACATTTATTACGTAAAATTGTTAGGAGCTTGTGGCAGCAACTCAGTATTCATAGGTTAAACAAAGTTTCCACCTCCGAGAGGGTCTACTTCACGCACAAAGTTGCCTCCTCCAATAGAATCTAAGTTTCTGACGAAATTTCCACCTCCCAAAGCATCTAGATTCCGTTTCACGAGATTGGGGCCACCTATTTGATCCAGGTTCTTTTTGACGAAGTTACCTCCGCCGATAGAGTCCAGGTTTCTAACGAAGTTGCCTCCGCCAATGGAGTCTAAATTACGGACAAAGTTACCACCGCCCAATGGATCAACGAATCTTACGTATTTCTCTCTGCCCAAAAGACTGGAGCCGCCCAGTCCGTTTAAGTTACGGCCCATCAAAGAAGATCCACCGATACCATGGATGTTTCTGTTAGCGTTGAACAAGTTTCTTCCAAGCAGAGACGATCCACCGATGTTTGCAAGGTTCCTGAGACCTAACAAGGAACTGCCGCCAATGCCGTTGATATTACGCTCCCCCATTTGATTGTCGTACTGTATAAGGAATTGCAAAAACTTTTCTAACTCTTCTCTCTGTCTGTAGTCTGTAACAAGCGCAATGTAAAGTCAGGTGATTGTCAAATGTTAGCATAAATAACAAATATTAGTGTACTCACCAAATAGTGCGAAAGATGCACAGTGCTCAATGTAAATATTAAGTGAACTTTCGTTGTGCGAAGATATCTGTGAAAAGTGCGATTCCATCACCATAAAAAAGGCGTGTAAATATACATAAATAAAATATTCCATATGTGTAACGTACCGTGCTTATTCAATCGATGAAATTTTATCACATCTATTGTCTTGGTTATAACAGTGCAAGGAACTAACTATGTGAACTGATTTATAATATATGTTATAACAAACACACTTATCAGTGAAACGCCACAGGATAGTGATAAATGTTTACGATTGTGCTCAGGATTGTGTTTCTTATGTGTAGGCATTCCCAATGTGCGATATATAACGCGAAAACCGGATAATAAAAACTAATTTCTCAATATCTTACCATTGTTGTCGTAGCGGTCTCCAGTAGGGTGCTCGGCCATGCCATCTTGTTCCTAGTAAGGAATAACTGATTTATTAATGAATCCTCTGAAGGTTTAATTGACAATACTCTGTTTTAATAAGCGTGAAACGGTCTAATCAACCCCAAATCTCTAATCAACCCCAAATAGCAGAAGAGATTTGGATACACCTGCGTTGTTACCCTTGAGGACTAAGTAAATTGTAGGTGGTACAACTGTCTTAAGTTCGCCTACCTATAGGATATAAAAAGGTATGATGGTAGTACCGCCAGAGGCGAACCAACGTAGTTCAATCAAGAAAAGTTCTTTTTACCTTTTTAAGTCTCAAGTCTTAGTTGAATCAGCATAATTTTTTACGTTATAGGAGTAAGAAACGTTCTTCTTGACTCTTGTCTAATGTGACTTATTGACATACCACGTGCAAATATTCATTACGACTCGTAGTTGTTTCGAAAATTTGCGTTTGGGTTTGCGTACTGCATGTGAGTTCAGTCTCACGCATACGTTTAATTCCACAACAAAAGCAATGGGCATATTTTCCGCTTGACGAAATATTTAATGAATAAAATCTATGTATATTATGTAGTTTATATATATGATATATAAACTACGACTGTAACAGTGTTTTTACTAGATATAAATAAATATTCTGAAAACATCTACAAATTCGCTAATATCTATATCAGAAAACTTCTATTCCATAAAAGCAAAACATTGTACGAAGCTCTTAAATTCAAAACTTATTAATACTCAAGTTGATTTTCCTCGGATGTTTGTAAACAGGAATGAAAACACTGGCAATATAAGCTCGGGTATTTCGTCAAATTCTTTTTCGTAATTTGTAACTTAAGTGGCAGCGTTGATTTGAGGAGCAGCGATTATATATCTGATTGGAAGCTTAAGTTTTCATTAAATATTTGCTCGGAAATTGCTGGAATGGAGCACTAAGACACCAAATTTTAAGGTAGTTAATTAACATTCTGTTGCCGCGTCTATTTTCTCGATGTAAACAACGCCAAACACAAACTATGTTTATGTATAAATGCGTAAAATCCTCGTTTATAATTCTGAACATTAGGTACCGTAAATTGGGGTATCGTGAAGACCTTTAAAAATAAGAATAGGTTTACGTTACGAAAATTAATTGGACTTTGTTAGTCAGAATATGTTTCATTACCTATAAAACCTAAAATATCATAGCCTGATTGGACATAGACAACTTGTTAACTTTTTTTATTTCGCTCTGTGGAGCTCTTAAACGGTTCATGAAGTGGTTCTTCAACTTCGTCCGCAACCCATGACGGCAGTGACCACTTACAATTGCCCAACTATACATTTGCTATGGTTATATATGTTGTATTAATACAATGGAAGTAGCAACAAGGATGCAGCCCACCTGATATTCAGTGATACTGCCGCCCGTGGACATCTGTAACCAACTTCATATTGCAGGAATCCTATTTGAAGTCGATAACACTTGCGGTGCTACACTAGGGGATTAAGATGGAACGCTTGAAAAATATGAATCTGCCCTACCATACCCTTAAAATCAGAAATAGGTGTGGCCGTGGTGCCCTTGTAGGCGAACGTCGAAGAGTTCTATCACCAGTAAAAAAGTACAAATGTAGATGAGTACGAAAAGACAGGAGTTTCATTTACCTGATGAGGATCGGCGCTGCAGCAAACTAGCAGCGCGGCTACAGCCACTGCCACCGCTCCGCTGGCTCTCATCATTGCACCTGCTGAAAATCTTGTATGAATATGGAATTGTAGAATATAGAAAACATAGAAGGCGCAATATGAATGAAAATTGCTGACCGCGGTCAGTTTTTCAGACATTGATTTTCTATTTCGAATACTACGGAGTAACGGCGCTTGAAAATAATTTGTTAAGTCTGAGATCAGCTGATATGAAATAAATTGTAAGAACATGCTCAAAAGGTTTGCCGAAGTACCTATCGAACGAAGAACTAGCAGATAGAAAAATTCGTTTGGTTTGTAAAAAAAAATGCCAGCGTTCAAGGTGACAATAGACAAGAGAAAATCGCCAACGCCTTCAGCGAGTATAATATTGTAATTTATAGTTTATCTCGTTCATTGTACAATATTTCACTCAAATTAAACCTTTATAAAAACTTTGCGTCAAAATATCGTAGCTTACAACCCTAAAGTAATGTTTTGTAAGTAAAAAAATACATTTTAGAGCAACCGAAAGAAATGATTTACGCGTAATGAACTTAATAAAACTATATTGTTACATTGTTTGTTTACTCAAAATAACAAATTAATCTTGTACTATTCCAATTTGTTATGTTAAATCAAATTTCATTCCAAAGAAAATTCTACGATCCAATTTGTTATTCGTGCAACGACTAAATTACATCGTATTGAAATCTGCACATTTCAAGACGGTTCATTAAGTATAACATCTGCAATATTATACGGAATAAAAGGATAATTACGCTAATACTGTATTCAATAAACAAATGTAAGGGAAATATTCCATGGCAGAGGGAAATTATAAACAGTTCGATAATATTTTCGATAATAAGTTCCTCAATAGGCCTCAGGCTATCTTGCGTGTTATTAGTGGAGTAAACATTTGAATATTTGCTTATTATTATTAAAAGGTCCAAAAACTAATAGGTCCTTGTTCATGTTAAGCTTTACTCCGCGGGGAAAGACGTCTCACGACTCAAGCTTTTAAGAAAATATTTAAATTTTTTAAAATTATTTGTTTATGTAAATTTTACTAACTATATAGTGTCTGCGTCTTTGACCGACGACAAAGGGTGGAGTCTTTTTGTAGCTTTACTCCATTTAGTAAACATTATTTTTTACAGTTTTCTTCTATATATAATACTAGCAAATCCGGCCACGCGTTGCTGTGATTCTTATATTTCGTTCAATTATTAGATATTATAATTGGTATTGTTCAGGAAAAAAATGTGATTAAAAGCGATCCTATCTCTCAAGTTGGAACAAAACACACATTTAAAGAAAACGTCAAAATCGAACAGTTAGTTTCAGAGTTGTGAGAAACATAGTGACACGTGAATTATATATAATAGATGTTATATAAATAATAATATAATAGAATCTGGCTTATAAATAAAAGCTTGTTTTTTCAAATACTTTTTAAATTTATTTTATATCATAGACAAAATAAAACGGACATGTAGTTTACGTGAAGTTAATTTTTTATCGCTGCCTATGTACTTTTGTATCATTTTCTACATCTGTGAGCAACTTCATAATGTCAAGTAGACATTATGAACTTGCTCACAGATGTGTTGGTATCTTTAAGAACTAGGTGGAAACGATTGTATTTCTGTGTTACCACACTCTTCATACCCTTGAGATCAAAACACAGCAGGTAAGCAATATGTGTGGCAGTAAAGCTGCCAGAGTGGAATTACAAATAGTTTACCACCTTACAATTGACGACCTTAGCTTGCGTGTCTTCATAATTTATTCATAGTCTTCATAATAAAAAAATATTTACGTAACTCCCTTTGAGACCTATCTGCATAATATATTTATGCAGAGCCTAAGTGACTTGGAAAATACAGGTAATAATATTTTGGCAGTATTTATACTTGCCTCTGGCAAATAAAGCGTCTGACTTAATAGGAACATTTGAATCCAGCACCAGTTGTTTATTTAGTCTTACTTAAAATAAAGATAACATATTTGTAAGCATAAAAATCATCTTTATGAAAGTCTTTTTTATAGCTTCGAAATAGCAATCATCATCATCAACCTATTAATGTCCCACTGCTGAGCAAGGGTTTCCTTTCAGAATGAGAAGGGTAAGGCCATAGTCTACCACGCTAGCCAACTGAGAAGAGCCTTCGAGAGCTTTACAAAAAGCATTCAAATATGTAGGTTTCCTCACGATATGTTCCTTTATCGATAAAGTAAGTGATAATTAATTTTTAATACGCACATAACTTCGAGAAATCAGAGGTGCGTCCGGGATTCGAAGTTAGTGGTAAGATTCCGGCCACCTGCGCGGAGGATCTAGGGTTGGAATCCACGCTCACCTTTGATATTCGATGTTATGTACCTATTAGAAATGATCACTTGCTGTAACGGCGAAGGAAAACATAATCAAGAAACCACGCATTCTGTTCGCAGAGAGTTCTGTGTAAAATTATCAAGGGTCTACCAAACCACATTTGTGGTTCCCAGAAATAGTGATGTAGACTAGAAACCTATTTGAGGTTAGATGTGAGCGAGCGAAGTAATGAGCAAATGTTAGTCATTAATAATGATTGGAATGCATTCCATTCGAAAGGCATTTCCACGACAATTACCACATAAATGTAATTAGTCAATTGTAGCATTTAATGGACGCCAATAAAGCGGCATGGTGAAGACATTCGTATTCTAATATTATTAAGGGAAGTACGACAACTGCATTAGTTATCAAGTGTCGGGAATCTATTATGTATAAATAAAATTAAAGTAGTTATGTGCAATATATTTCTGTGCAATATATTCGTTTTAGAAGTGATTTCATTAAAATAAACTTGTTTCAATGTTCTATAAGCACACCGTTTTACTATCAAGATCCAAGTAAGGGTAGAGTTTTATTTCCGAGAGCCAAGTTACTGTAATAGGAATATTCACTGCGGTCCGCTTAGCCTCGGGTGTTATAATATCCGCACCTTTCGTGTTCTAGTAGAAGGCAAATTTGTTAATTAAAACTAAATACGTAGTGGAATCTTGTGTAACGAACCTTGAACATAAACATTTACCATTATTATGGCGGTAACTCTATTGTGAGAAAGTGATAAATGTTATTGAACTTTTCAATAAAGTTAAGGTTGAAGGTATTTTATGAAAATAAAGTGTATATTGACTTTGTCAGACTTGTGAATTTTAAAAGGTTGTGTTACCTTGAAATTACTAAAGGGTTAATGTGCAATTTTGACAATTTGCGCATTTCGTAAAGACTCGTCCATACTAGGGCACATTTGTACGGTTACGGCACAAGGTATCGCCACAAGATGTGCCAATACATGAATGAGTTTTGCCGATATTATGCCGCAGCCTGCGTAAATACATTGTGTCCAAACCATGTCGCGATACAAATGTACTCGAATGCGGACGAGGCTTAAGAAATAATATAAGTACATTAATTTATTTAATTCACATAATTCGGCAAAGTATAATACAATACAAATACAATATTCTTTATTGCACACCAATACAGTTACAAAATACTTCTTCATTTATTGTTACTATAACGTGGGCAATATGCGGCCTTATCGCTTAATCGATCTCTTCCAGGCAACCCACGTTTAGACGAGAGGTGAAAAGAAGGAAGGAATCGGGTAACATGTGCAATGAAATGAAATAATGTAATTCCTCAATTTAAAAAATATATAATTTGAGATCTTGTTAGTACATGAATACGTATTTCATCAACGACCCATTGGTATCCCACTGCTGGGCATCGGTCTCCTCTCAGAATGAGAAGCGTTAGGCCATAGTCCACTACGCTGGCCAAGTGCGGATTGTTAGACTTCATACAACTTCGAGAACTTTGCAAAGAACTCTCAGATGTGTAGGTTTCCTCACGATGTTTTCCTTCGCTGTTAAAGCGAATGATAATTAATTTCTAATACGTACATAACTTCGAAAAATTTGAACTAAGACATGAGTACAAAGTTGAGCGCGGAAAGATTAACACATTGCTCGTTTCAAATAAAATTGTACTTGAAAACATCTTCTTTTCATTAAAGGTAGCCCACAATGTTCGGGATAATCCATACAATTGCGGCTCACGCAATTTACACACAAAGTTGTTGCTTTTCGCTAAAACTTTTCGCTTAATTTAGAAGAGAGATAGAATGAACTTTATACGAGCCCTTGTTATGGGAATTAAAAGGTGAACCTTTGATGTGGGTGTGAAAGAAAAATGATTAAAAAGACATCAACGCATCTTAATAAACGAGTCCGCTAACGGCTCCGCTCGCAGCTACGATTTTTGAAATTTTGCACTGGAACCCAAAATATTTGCAAAAAAAATAGCTAAGTAAAAAGTCAAAGTTATTACTTGCTTTAACAGTGAAGTAAAAATATGTAGAAACAAAACATATTCCTGAGAGTTCTCTATAAAGTTGTCAAAAGAGTGTGCTAGGTCTACCAATCTGCATTCGGTCAGCGTGGTGGACTAGGGTCTAACCCTTTTCACTTCTGAGTGAAAACGAGTGCCCAGCAGTGGGACAATATTGGTTTGATGATGAAGTAGCATATGTGCACTTTAAAGTAATTTATCTTAGCGTGAAAATAGTTTGATCATTTCTGAGGACAAGTCCGAACTGATAATTGAATAAATTATATTCCCTATTTATTTTTTCAGAAATGTAAAGTAATGTAAAAATATATAACTGAAGAGCTTCTGACTATTTTTTCTTATACGAACTTGATGTAACTTTACATTTAATTAAAACATTTTTATAAAATATCTTTTTAAGTCGATCTGGAAAATTGTGACAGAGAATAACATATTTATTATGACTTATAAGGATGACATACTGACATAAGCAGACAAGAATTAAGCTTACTGTATTCAGTATTTCAAAATTCCTACATAAAATGTCTCTTTCAATACAGTAAACCGAGCTCCACGTATATTTCCAACGAGGCTACCTGCGGTGCTTTTGTCCTGCAAAACATGAGTGCGTATGAGGCTTGATAGCTAATTCAAAGGCTCCGTGTGCAGCCAAACAAGGCCAACGTCAAAGAGGTCAAAGCTAAACTTGTTGAGTTTCAACGGATATACCCGAATAATCTATGCAGTACTTTGTACATGTACAATATATTGTATACTATAATTGTGACTTCAAATTAACGAGGATGTTGTAAGATGAGCGTGGTTTTTAGTACATTACATAAAAAGAACTATGTAAATTCATAACTAGTTTCTGATTTTAAAAACTAGGTGTACTTTGACTTTTTTCTTTTCATCGTAGTCAATCGGATGTGAAAATAGATTTCATTTAAATTACACCTGTGTGTTATATAATTTCTGAACCCTTGAATTAGGAGGGCTAGGGCCAGAATGGTTTAGAACATAGGTCATCAGTCTAACCAAGTATAAGTTGATAAACTTCACACACCGAGAATATTATGGAAAAGTTTCAGGTATCTAAGTTTCTTCATGCTGTTTCTCTGCACCGCTAAAGTAATATTTAATTTATAAACCAGATATATTCGAAAAATCATAGGTGCCTTGGATTCAGATTAGAGTCTGGACTTTCGGAGCAAGAGGTAAAATTGTTATGATAAAATGATATCAATTTTGCTATCAGTGCTTAAGCTGGGAGTCCTAGGTTCGAATCGAAGCGCGAGCCCGAGTTTCTGATTATTTATCACTTGCTTTAACATTGAAGAAAAATATCGCGGGAATCATACATACGCCGAAGAGTTCTTTATAAAGTTCTCAAAAGGTATGTAACGTGTACTAATCCGCATATACCCAATGTCGTGAACTGTGGACTAAACCCGTTTCATTCAGAAAGGAGACTTGAGCCCAGCAGCATGACAGTAATGGGTTAATGATGATGTCAACAAATGGACTCGTTTAACCCACCGATACCAGGAAGCGCTTTAAAAAGTATTCCGTTTATCGCTCACCCATCTAAGAACCGACTGCATAATTGGACCGCATATTGGGTTGGAAAATAAACTTGTCATAGTTCGCTCGCTCCAAAGGAACATAATGTTCTCGACAGGTATTCAAATGTTACACGAGTAAGTAATCACAGCTGATTGCCCGCAATTTTTAACCTATTTATAGAAAGTAATTTATGTCATTTTGATAACGGCACGAGTAATATACTTTATTTTTAGACAAACCTTTCAATACTATAGACACTTTATGAATGTGTATGCATCAAAACAACAGCTAACTTCGTCATATAACGTTTTAAATAAATTGAAATC
This sequence comes from Phareas burnsi, assembly GCA_018249415.1. Lineage (NCBI taxonomy): Eukaryota > Metazoa > Arthropoda > Insecta > Lepidoptera > Hesperiidae > Phareas > Phareas burnsi. The sequence continues at coordinate 11,132 of DWKL01003651.1, forward strand.
GTAAACAAAATGAACAACGATTTATGCCTAAAATCCTCCTCATATTCTCTATAGAAATATTATAATAAATAATATTCCCATAAGAGTCAGTAATTCAGATAACTTCATTTAATTTACGTTTTATTAATTATAATAAATATTACTTAATTAGTTTTGGTAGAAAATGC
>DWKL01003652.1:0-11298 GCA_018249415.1 Phareas burnsi
GGCTGTGGTGACCACTTAACATCAGGTGGCCTGCATGCTCGTTTGCTACTTTACAAACATAAAAAAAAAACAAAAAAAAAATGAGCATTAATTCCACCTGGTAAATGGTTACTACAGCGCATCGTGTGCCCAATCAACTCCAATTTTTATGTGAGTTGAATAGTAAATGAGCGAGCAGGGCGCCTGATGGTAAGTGGTCACTGCGGCTCATGGCCACCCAGATCTAACCTAGAACAGAGATCAAACAACAAACGGAAGCCCTATTTGAGGTCGTACGCAGATACATTTCAACTTATGAGGACTAAGATGGTCGCTTCATTGTAAATGCATCCGCTTACCGCACCTTCCCTTCATCCTTCTCCACCCGAAACACAAAAGTTGCTTCATGTCGGCTTATGAAGGCGGCGGTGGTACAATACCGGACGAACTATTTTACCATTTAATAGAATGAGAAAGAAGTCTTACGTGAGGTCGACCACAGATGTATTGGTACTCTTGAGGATATTACTATTGTTTTCTCCCAATATTTTTTGTAATCGGTTCAGGGGAAACTATTTTATGTATATACATATTTTGACCGAAGGGACAGTATGACTGTTAAGTTAGATTTTATATGACAAAAAAATGAATCAGATAATTTGAACTCTGCTTTATACTTGAGTAACTATGGAAAATGGCTTCTATGGATAATTCATGCGATAACTTTTCCTATTTGGGTAAAGAACACTGAAAGCAGTCAGTACAGCGCAGAGAGCAGTAAATAGTTTCGATAAATAAATAAAAAGTCCAATGTGCGCCGCCGCCGAACATGCCGGCAAGGCCGCGCACCGTGAACGGGTTCAGTACCAGTTCAGTATCGCTTACTGGTCTTACTCTTGGCTAAGTTGATACGCCTCGTTTACGTGCCCCTATTATAAATCAAAACTCAGCAGTGTTTAACAATGCCGTTATGAGGCAGAAATAGGGGTGACGGTACTAGTCTGTAAAAACAAAAAAATGTGTGTGTACGCACGTAAGAATTTATTTTTGACGCAATTAATAAAATATGTTTTTATGCATTCAAACAATTTTTCATTGAGCAAGCGACCAATAGACGATAAATAAGACAAAAAGTTTGAACATAAAAACATTTAAAATTAAAATAATAAATTGTGTGTTACACCGGCGCGCGTATCTCCGTACCCTTTGATCTGTTTTCCCAAACGCGCCAAATGGAATATAACTTCAATAAGTTCCTATCGATTCGTAAGCCGTGGCCGAATGCATGCTGTGGTTCCGTCAATGTCTTACTTCACCTGTCACTACTGTCATTCTTACGTCGTACACTATATGTCCACGTCTATTCTTTATTGTCATATATCACAATTACAGATAACTGCCGATTTACAGTTTGGCAAATTATAATGCATCGATTTAGAATTTTGTACATTCTAAATCTATGGTATAGATTTGTATGTTTTTATAAATTATTAAATTAATAAAAAAATGAATACTTATTAAATAAAGGTGTTATTAAATAAATATTAAAGAAACACATAATTTTTATTTATGTGTATATTTTACTGATACTGAACACGTTTGTAATTAAGACGATATACGGACAGTATACAAGCGGGTATGACGCTTGGTGTAATTTCCGCAATAAGGTGCGCGCGCACCGCAAAAAAACCCTTTCATCATTTTCTCATAACGCACCAAAGAAATATAACTTCAAAAATATCGTTTCGCGCTGGAAATCTGAAGTCACTGATACGTGTAACTCCAAGTCTAAGAATGTAGGCCGTTCACGTTTACCGCATGAATTATGAAAGGTGAAAGCGAAACTGACATGAAAACGTCAAGATGAATGATAAAAATAAAAACGTTTTAAAAGAGATCTTTATTTCTCAGATTCCTCACCTCTTATAACATAAAGACGCGAGATTCACACTTTTGTATATATATTATGATGGTAAATTCTCTTTTGCAAATGTTTGATTTTAAAACGTTGTCTATGGACCGTTTTCGAATAATATTTTCTTTGAAAGCACGCCACGGACGAACCGGTTTAGCTAGGAAAATATAAGCATAAAAGTCATCCGTTGATTTTGGAATTATTTATACCCATTAGGCAAATGATAAGATTTTTTAATATATAGGCAATATTTTTGACATTAGGTTGTCAAGCGGTAGGAGAGTATTTTTTATTTTATTTATTTATTTATATAAACTTACATCTATCCTTACAGGCTAACACCCAATACGACAGTGTAGACAATTTCACACTTTTGAAACTTAAACTTTATCCTCTATTCTAAACAATACATAATCACTTACAACTATTATTATAAGATAATATATGAAGCACAATCTGTGCGAATTCACTCAAGTGACATGAAATGATATCAGAGTATACAGAGTAAGTAGTGTAATATCTTAACGTAATAAAAGGATGATTGCTTAAAATTATGAATATACGTTTGGTATTGTGACGACCATCTATTTCGTGAGTATAAAAGGAGTAGTCTGTGGCAATTGGCGATGGACAGTTTATAGTTTTGCTAATTTTTCACCTACGTCCGTTTGAAGTTTACAATATGCAATTTTAAACAGTTTGAGGAGCTTAATCCCTTGAGCCCTGGGTGATACTGGTTTATTCCTTGAAAGAAACAATAAACGAAAAACCTTCTACGCTACTTACAGACGCTCAATTGTTAGATAAAAAAAGTGTTTAAAATATTGCGTTTGAAAAAATACCTTTTTTATTTTATGGGGGGAAATTACCGTATCTTTTGGGGCATAGATCGGGTTGTGGGAATTTTTTACATACCAAAACCCACTCGGTGACCACTACGGATGTAGTAAAGTGGTATCAATTTAACATGAATTTGGCTACTTGCTCGGTCACTTTCATCACATAAAAATAATTCGTTGAAATGCATGCCATTGGACTTTGAATGTTCGTAAATATAAACAGGAACGTCACGCTTTAGTTTGGCCCTCTAGTGTAAAAACGTTGTAGACTTCTATATATTTAATTCGTAAAATAATATCAAAGTATATTAGTATGTTAGCAACGGATGTTATCGTTTGACACTTGACATTAAGTTATCAAGCGGTAGGAGGATATTTTAACAAATATTGTGCCTGGTTTCTATAATTATGAATATACACGCCTATGGTATTGCAATGACCATCTTCTTCGTTAGTATAAAAGGAGTAATTGGCGGCCTATCGACAATCTTCTTGTACTCTCGCTGGAGTTTTAACCGTTCGCTTGAAGTTAACATACAAACATTTTATATTTCGTCTCAGATAAAGGGATTTTTATCTGAGAAATAAATATGATATCTGAAACAAAATAGCAACGTATGAATTCGGTGACAGGCAGATATATTGTGTCGGAACACAGTACAAATATTGGACGCTTTTAAAGTTTTAAAGCGATAAACGACAGTTAAATAGACGACTCTCCGATTTCAATATGTTGAAAAATACATAACGTCAAATGTTAGGAGTTGATATGTTTTGCCGTATATCCAATTGGCTGTAACTCTTGTCATGGCCCACTGCTGGGCTGGTTCTCTCCCCACATCTGAGCGAGGCCTGGAGCGTACTCTACCACGCTGCTTCAACGCCAATGTGTCGGATATTTTGAAACCATCCACAAGGCCTCCGACAAGGTTTAAAGACTGCTGTCCAATGATAGTAGCCCGGCCTCTACAGCTGAGTGTCAGGGGTTTGAACCCCGCACACATCTCTTATTTTTCGAAGTTATGCGCGTATTAGAGATTAATTATCACTTGCTGTAACGGTGAAGGAAAACATCGTGAGGAAACCTACTCATCTGAGCGTTCTTTGCAAAGTTCTCGAAGGTCTGTGGAGTCTACCAATCCGCACTTGACCAGCGTGGTGGACTATGACCTAACCCTTCTCATTCTGAGAGGAGACCTGTGTTCAGAAGTGGGACATTAATGAGTCGATGAGGATCCAATGATATGCTTCAATGCTTCGTAGAGTGGACAACGCGTGTCGGGTATTTTCAAACCATCCACAAGGCCTCCGACAAGGTTTAAAGACTGCTATTCAATGATAACAACCGAGCCCGACGGCATAACGTACCACTTCAAAGCACATAAGTTCGCATGAAATTCAGCCACCAGCGATCACTCATCCAACTCCCGACCACGTTCGATTTTGCTTAACTTTGTAGACCGGTTACGATCTACTCAAACTGAACAGCTGTGCGAGCTTCAATATCCAATTACACGACAATAAAGCATTCGTATTTTCAACATGTATGACATCATCTAGCGCAATCGTTCAGCGTGGTGGACACTTGTAAACATTTGTAGCAAACGAGCGTGCATGCTACCTGATGTTAAGTAGTCACTGCAGCCCATGGACACCCACATATAATTCAAAGAAAACTGAAGTTCTATCTGAAGTCATATGTAGATGCGTCACTCCTGAGGACTATGATGGTCGCCTCGCTGTAAGTGTGCTCGGCAACCGCACCCCTCAAGCCGAAACACAAAAACTGCTTCACGGCGGATTATGAGGGCGTCGGTGGTACTTCCCCCGACGAACTATAGTTCTACCACCTGTTAGTCTACCATCGTCTATTCTTCTTATTCTGATAGTCTCGCCTAGCAAGGAAACAGTAATAACAATAATCAAACAAGCATGCAGTCCACCATGTGGTAAGTGATCACTTCCACCTACGGATGTTTATATTCAGTCCAAAATAGGACCGAAGTCCTAGCTGAGGTCAGCCGCAGATGCTACTACAGAAAGCTAAGTTAGAACGTTTCGTGCAAGTGCAACTCTCCCTTAATGCACCTTTAAAATCAGAACAGTAGCATTTAAGTGTTTGAAGGCAGAAACAGGTGTAGCGCTGGTGCCTCTGGAGTCGAACCATGAAGGGTTCTTGTTCAAAAGATGATGATGATAAAACCTTCGTTGTGTGACAAAAATTGTTTTTGTTTTTCACAGAGGTCGGTATAAATTTATCTTTCTTATCTTAGAAGCCTGGTTCCTGCACACTTCATATATAACAAAGTTATGCTCGTATACAAAATGAATTGTCACTTCCTTTTGGAGAAAGAAAATATCGCGAGTATTCGTGAACATTCCTTCTTCTTCTAGGATGAAAGAACTTCCTAGGTATATCTTCTATATTTTCAAAATTCCCGTGTTGTATGGAATGGTTGACCAAATTAATGGACAAACAACAAAAGGGAGTTTTTATCCTATCAGGTCTGTCATACCCTACGACAGTATGAACCACAGGGGGGAGGGGGTGGGGGAAATTATTCGCATCTCGAGGGTACCTTCTTTGCCCGGGCTTGTTCTTTAGGAATTAAATAATTAATTTAACTTAACAGTTTTTCTGAGATAAGTTTAAAATTAAATCCTGTTGTCTAGAAAGATAGGCATAGAAATGCAGACAAGCCAATTCCGAAACTTTTTATACTAGAGTTCTTATAAGTACACAACCTATGTAAGTTTTCTGCAAAGATGTATCTTGTGACACGACTAAAACTTAACACAAACAGAGGTAATAAAGTTTCAGATCGTACAAGAACCATCATCAATCCATTAATGCCCCACTACAGGGCACGGATCTCGTTTCAGAAGAGAAGGGTTAAGTCTACCATGCTGGCCAAGTGTGGATAGGTAGACTTCAAACACCTTCGATAACTTCACAGAGAACTCTCAAGTGTGTAGATTCCCTCACAATGTTTTGCTTCACCATTAAAGGACGTTATAAGTAATTTCAAGTACGCATATAGTTTCGAGAAACCAGAGGCGCGTACGAGATCAAACCACGGACTCCTCGCTTGAGAGGCGGGAATCTTACCACTAGGCTATCACCGCTACATATATGTTATTAGAAATCTTACTTCTGTAAATAACACAGACACTAACATAGGCTGTGCTGAAATGCAATTTCCTAAATGTTCAACGCTTTGAATAAGTTTGCCATCTGCGAGAAATTCCCAGAAACGAATTCTTCCAGACAACCTCTGACTAGAGAGCTAAAGTGGTTATATAAGCGAGAAAGAGATAAGAGAGTACAGATATTCAATAACATATATGATTATAATAATATAATAAAGAAATTATACAGATAAAGATGTGCGTATTAGAAATTAATTATCACTTGCTTTAACGATAAAGGAATACATCGTGAGGAAACCTGCATGCATGAGAATTCTCTATAAAGTTCTTGGAGGTGGTTGAAGTCTACCAGTCCGCGCTTGGCCAGCGAGGTTGATTATGGCCTAACCCTTATTCTGTGACATTAGTGGGTTGACGATGATGATGATGATGATGATGATGATAATGACGACACATAAGAAATAAACATAAATAAATAAAAGAAGAAACCTAGCAGATAGGATTATATTTGGACTTAAGAATTTAATTAGGATGCTTAAACAAATTTTTTGAAGGGTCTTTGACTGTCGGGTAGCAAGAGGCAAGGAATTCTATAACTTTACAGATGATATTGTATAGTAAGAAGAGTGAGCGGGAGTAGAAAGAGAAAAGATGATCGTAAAGAGTGATCGTGGGTATTATGTAAGTAGGAAACGTTCTTTTAAATAATGTGAAGAGTGAAAACATAAATATTTATAATCATTATCATAAACCCATTACTTTCCCACTGCTGGGCCTGAGCCTCGTTTCAGAATGTAAACATTTAGGGCATAGTCAACCACGCTGGCTAAATACAGATTAATAAACTTCAAACACTTTTGAGCACTCGTAATCCGCCGTGAAGCAATAGTTGTGTCTGTGTTGGAGAGGTCAAGTCACCGGGTAAACTTAAAGCGAGGCGATCATCTTAGAATAGTAGCATGTTTACGTACGACCCCTGATGAGCCTTCAGTTCTGTTTGGGGTTGTGTATGGGTGTATCAAGTAACCTGCACACTCGTTTGGTACTCGGTAGTATAAAAATGTAGCATAAAAAGGTGCCTATATTGTCTTTTAAATAATAAAGGTTTAATTAATGTTAATTAGACGCCAAGGGCGGTCGTTTGTTATTTTTGACCTTATCTTGGGAGTTTTCGCCTTTTACCGCGATAGTAACTTTAATATTATCTTTGAATTACTGCACATTAATTAAAGTATTATTCATTGTAGAATAAATTGTAAACCCTTTCAGCACTCACAGTCCCGCCTGGGAGTTGTGGATGCACAAAAAGCCAATTACTAAAACATATATTTAAATGTATCATTCAGATGTTCATCTTGAACGCTTTGCTGAATTTGAATGAGTGATCTGCTGGTGTGGTGACCACTACGAACAACGCCACACAATTCTTGGAATATTTAACCTTTTTTCATTGAAGTTATATTTCTCTAGCTGCCTTAAGGGATAAAGATGAGTGATTAACAGCAGCGGCCTTACTCTTATTTCTCTTATTTCAGCAGTGTTGATCTCTGCTGTGTTTTGTATTGGTAGGTGTGTAGACACTTATCTCGTATAAGTTCTTTCTTAGTCTTCAGGGGGATTAACACATCTATTTAGTTCGTCCGGAGAGGCACCACCGTCACATTCTAAAAGGTATACTTAGCCACCACCGCACATATCTAACGCGATTGTGCTGTATATCATTCATATCTTGAAAGGAGAACAATCACAGTCGTGCGACATTACGCCGGTATAATGATAATAATACATTTCGGTATTCCTCCCCTCTCCGAATTAATATTGCAGACTATATTAAGGGGTAAAACTGTAGATTCTAGCAATATATAATATTGATAATCGTTGCTCATAATTGTAACCTTATTTATACTGTATTGTTTATTTATCAAGTAAGTGAGGAAATTTAGTAAGTGTGCAGAAATATCGATAAGGGGTCATGTGAATGTTCTAAATGTACAGAAATTAATTACTACTTGATTAAATGGTGAAGGAAAACATCGTGAGGAAACGAGAACTGTACAAAGAAGTTCTTTGTACAGTTCTCGAAGGTGTATGAAATCTACCAAACCGCATTTGGCCAGCGTGGCGAACTATGACTTAACTCTTCTCATTGTGGAAGGAAACCTGTATCCAGCAGTGGGCCATTAATTAGTTAATGATGATGATGACGATGGTGGTGGTGGTGGTGATGATGATGATGATGATAATCAAAAAGAATAATTTTATTGTGTAATAGTCTTTAACAAATAGAATATTTGTTTATTACGGCATGAGTAAAAGAGTATTTTTATTTATATATATTTCATTAAACAACATTTCTATAAGCAGCAACGCTTACTCGATTGCGGCCGACAAAATCTTTAGGTTTTAATTTTAGCCTGCCTCAAAACGCCTACGGCATCTCCTCGTTTAAATTAAAGCTGGAATTGCATCCAGAAATCATTCTCGCAAATCGCAGTCTGACAAAGAGCTTAAATTTGCAAACCTAGATACGATTATTGCGAAAAGAAATAATAAAAACTGGAAATGGTTGAAAGTCAAAAGTAGATTTTGCCCGCGGCTTCGTCAGATTGGACTAAATGCGTAGATATTGTATCGCTTAAATGATCATCTCTCAATGGCAACTGGGCGAATTCTATCATTAAATTTCCTTGATAAAAAAGAGACCGTAGAAGTATGAATCTCATCTGTAAATGTACTCTGATCATCATCATCGTCGCCGTCATCATCATCATCACCGTCATCGACACCGTCATCGTCACCGTCATCGTCATCGTCATTATCATCATCACGACCATTACCCTTTTAGGTTTCACTGCTGAACATAGGTGTTTCCCAAGGTGTGCCACAATACACGGTCCTCTGCTGATCTCATCCAGCCACTATGTCCTATCTTCTGAAGGTCGTCGGTCCAACGAGCGGGCAGGTATCCTGCACTACGTCTGTCAATTCGTGGTCTCCATTTGAAAACTCTTCTGTTTCATCGTCCATCACTTACCGTCACTTCAGCTTGCTAATTCTTTGATTTTATCACTTTTATTATATTCTTCGATTATTTCCCGGGATTATTATAACATACATAAAAGGATCGCTACGCTGTATATGTACTCAACGACCATACATGACCAAGAATTGCTTTACGGGGGATTATGGAGGCGACGATGGCACTTCCCCGGTCGAATGATACTCCTATAAACGAACGGTTCTACCATCTTTAAAGAAACTCACCGTACACCTTTTATTCTGCTCAACTTTAACATTGCGTATTAATTTTAGTTTCAAAATTGTGTTTTTCTTCTATATATCTTCAAAGTTATTCAAAGTTTAATAAGTAATCATGTTGAAAGTCGAAATCTTGTTTAATTAAATCGGAAAGTTCTGATGTAGATACCGACGAGTTATAATAACACTGTTACATCAATTCGAAAGTTACACGAAGATTTGTTAGTTAACTCGTGTGTTGTAATGGAATGGGATATTGCTACGGCACACATGTTTAGCTATACTTTTGGCGCGTTCGGGGAAAATGATGAGAGTGACTTTTTACAATGCGCGTGCACACCGACATCTAAAATCGACACCATGAAGTTCGCTAGTCAATGTCCTTAGTTTTTATATGACAAACTTTTTTAATAATTAGTAGAGAATGGCTTTAGGCATTAAGTCCGCCCTTTGTAAACTACTTTAACAATAAAGTGTAAATAAATAAATTACGTTTCTAAATTTGAGGTTAACTGTCGGTATGTATTACTTTTATTTGTTTATATTATACATTATTATTATTTAATTTTGTAAAAAAATCATTAAGAATGTATGGATAAACGTTATATCAATTAAATTATGTTTTTTAAGTTATACTTGTCTTACTTAAACCTTTATTAATTGTATTTAATGTCTTTATTAAATGATTTCATCGTTTTCTTACAAACGCAGTGTAATGGCGCGCGGGATGAACGTTTTGGAGTTATTTTTGTTTTGTTACGATAAAGAATTATAACTTCTTACGTGCGTACATACACGTTCATACCCACACGTTTTTTTATTTTTAAAATAAATAACGATTTCTTTATTAATAGTTTGACAAGCCACGTAGCGCAGCGGTTACCATACCGGTGTGTCACACAAACACAAACTCTTGAATTGAACCCAGAACTCTAAGTGTGTTAGACGGGTATGGCTACCGGTGGGCATACGCATACGAAACCAAATGAATAAATGACCATTTTCAGTAATTTTTCAATATTTTTGTAAGAAATGATAGTTTAAAAAAATACTAACACCTTGTATGGTACTAACTTGGATGTTCCTTATACTAACGATAGAAAATTTTACCGGGCGTGTAATATTTTGGAGCAAATGTGACGTAAGTTATTATTGCTTCACAACATTTAGCGCTCTAGTTCCAAAAACCCAAAACCCTAACGCGAGTACCCATGCGGTTAGGGTTATAAATATCACAATCGGATCAATTTACAAACTGTTCATTTGGCTTCCAATGTGGATAGACCAATTTCGCTTATTTTCAAACTGTTCATTTGGCTTCCGATATGGTACTTGTTAGCGCAAGTGTCATTTCGTTTATTTTGGCTGTAAAACCAAAAAACTAGCTGGCAAATATTTCCAGCTTTATGCGGAGTGAGATTAGCGACCGTATTTTTTACCTATTGTTCGTTAGTGCCAGCAGTGGCAAGAAGAACATTTGGCAACCGTATGCATTATTCTCGTTTAGGTAAAACGAATTTTACTATACGTTATCACGTAACTTTACCTTTCAGGGTGTGACCGAGGCTACCACCGAAACCTACCAATATCAACAATGTGCCTTACAACACTGCCGTCCTTAAACTAAAATGTTATGCAACATCGAGACAAATTTCGACAACCAAATTTTCTGGTCGAATTTTGAGGTTTTCGTAATCAGTAAATACGACTTCGAAGCTTCACTATTTGAAAGTGTTTCATTAGATCTATTATTGATACCTCGACATTTACATATGACATCTAATTATTTAGAAGCATTAATTTTTAAAGATTACCCTTTTTGACTATAACTCGAAAAGCGGTATGTAACGGCACTATAACTTGACGACGGCAGAACAGCGACCTTAAACATTACTGTTTGTTTGTGACACCATCCCGTACCAGTGGCCCGGCGTCTACAAGGTTGACTACAGCTGTGGTAGTATATTAGCTATATCGTAATCCACTGGATTGAATTATACATACTGCCGGTGATCTCCGTTGTACGCTATTACTATCCACGTTTAGTAAGAGAGGCAATAGAGACCAAAAACACCCTAGAAACTTCAACAGAGAAGATGGTTTTAAGTTAGCGCAAACGTGGGGTCCAGTCGTTAGCTTATGTAACCCGCAATCGGT
>DWKL01003653.1:0-11297 GCA_018249415.1 Phareas burnsi
TGAGGTCTTACGTAGATGCGTCACTGCTCCTGAGGACTAAGATCGTGGCCTCGCTGTAAGTGTGCCCGACAACCGCACCTCTTCAAGTTAGTCGCACGCAAATAAAACATAAAGCTGTCGGTCCCGGTTGTTATCATTGGATAGCGGTCGTTAAAACTTGTCGGTCTTCTGAGCGACTTAGAAACATTCGACACGGGTTGGCCACTAACCCGTATCTCCACCAATCCGCATTCAAACAGCATGGTGGAGTATGCTCTAGGTCTCCCCTAGTTGTGGGGAGAGACCCGTGGCCAGCAGTGGGACATAAAAAGAGTTGGAGCCGCTTAACAAAAGTTAATAATACAACAATTTCAATTAATCTTACAAAAATAACCAATAAGCATAAAACAAGTGTATAAACAAGTAACATATGAAAATAATTTGAGCATATTTACTGGGTACACCTTAAATATTTTACCTTAATTATTTGTAATTAGAAATAACTAGAAATAAGTGTAAAGTTAAAAAAAATATGTGACTTAAATTATACAATTCGGCCAAAAAAATATATTTACTTTATACGAAGCATGACACCAATCAATCATTTATTAAAAGCAAAAAAACGAGTTACGTCTACAAAGCGAAACCTTTTATACAAAGCGAAAAAATTTAACGATTTCTACACAAAATAACATTAAATCTACGAACGAAATTAATGTTTTCCCGGCAAAAGTAAGCCGGTAGCCGGGAAAGCGTCAAACATGTTTATCAAACAAGATATGTCACCTGTCTTGTAGAAATTGGATGCAAATGATCCCGAAAGCGTAGAGTAGCTCCATTTTGATCAGTTTCACATAAAATTGCAAAAGGTTACTATTTCTTAAATATTCACTAGAAATTTACAACTGCAAAGGTAAAAAGGTGCATTCTGATTGTCAAGGGCTGTATTGATTTGTTGAGACTGAAAAGCAGTATTGCTAGCGCTAAGAGATTTACCCGAATTTTATGTAAACGTGATTTCACATGTTATTGTTTTTGGAAAATACGTATATAGTGGAAAAATTGTAGGAACTTGTGCAAAGTAATTATGTATAATATTGATGAGAATTTGGAGTTGGAAGTTAACACACTTTTATTTTCATTTTTGATTATTTTCAGTTACATAGCAAGTGTATATGTTATTCATAAATATAATCATCCGTTTCATCTTACAGCATTTCATCTTATTATTTTCATGCTGCTCTTATAAAAAAAAGAGTAAATTTGAACATTGAAGCTGTTATCTCAATAGTATTAAACCGGCATTTTTATATAAATCACCGCCATCTGTTATGTACGCAATTCACTATTTACACTACTAATACAATCAATGTTTAATAGCGTCGTCTTTCGGACAATAGTAAAACTATAAGAAGAGAATAATTTTATGGGCTACTCGATTCTAGATGGCGTTACAATAAGCAACAAATGCTTTTATACAAATAAAATAATTGTGATCAATCAATTAAAAATGTTTGGAGTTACAAATTAATACATTATTAAAGTATGCTTGTGATTTTATGGTGCCTATGTAAGATTTAAAATATTTAGAGGTCTGCAATTATTATTTTTAAGAAGGCAAGATTTATATTTAGAACCTTATTATTTGTCTATTAATTCATAAAAAGCGTATTAAAATAAACCCATTTAAAACTCAAGAGAAAGTATGTTATGCGTAGAATTTGTGTCTAAACCTTCCTTTTAAATTACCACCAGTTAGCCTCGCTAAGCGGACGGTAGATGGCGCAACGGTCGGGGGCGGCGGGGTCGGATTATGTTTTAATAATTGAATATTATTCTATGGTAGCGAGCACGGACGGTAAAATAAGTTTTGAATCGGACATTTATGGCTCTAAGCTACACAAATGTTTAAAAATATATGATGCGAAAGTAAATATTTGTTTGCTTTTTTGTTGTAACTTAGATTAAAGATGCACTGATAGCCCATTGAAAAAATTCGCCAATTTCGTCCTTCTGATCTCTGGTGGTCAAGTCAGAACCTAGATTTTTCGTAACTATTGTATGGGGTACACTAAGTTATGGATAGGTAGACTCTCTTCTATATCAAAACATTAAATCAAAAAAGTATGACCAGAGATAGCAAAACCCAATGTTAGCTTTAATCTTTTAATAAATGTGGATTCTCGGCGGATTATGAAGGCGGCGGTGGAACCTCACAAGACGAACTATAGTTCTACCACTTACCAAGCACTTTAATAAAATAGTCTTAGGCTACCCTATATATATATAAAAAATGACAGTCATTATTTTATCAAGAAAGTACGAAACAACAAGTAATTGCTTCATTATAAATACGGGCATTTATTTATATACCTACATATTAGAAATTAATTCAAATTTGCTCTAGCAGTGAGGAGTACACAGTGACTAAAACAAAAGAGTTTCCGGTACATTCCCAACATTTCTGGACGAGTTCGACCACTACCACACATAAGAATGTGGTCCCACATCAACTGGATCCGGGGCGATCCTCCACGGTTCAGTTTAGGCGTTCTATTTTACCGCGTACGTACAAGATGGGAAATGAACATCCTTCTGAAGTATTCCCGGAACGATATGATATGGAATTTGTAAAAAGAACTCTGCTTCAAGGCCGGCAATGTCGACGATTCCTGTCGTCGTTGTCTAGGCGACGTTGACCACTTTCCACCAGGTTATCGCTTATCACAAGGTTAAAATATAAAAAAACGGCCAAGTGCGAGTCGGACTTGTGCACCGTACAGACCAACTACCTACTAAACAGTGGGGCTGGTAGGAGGCCGTTATAATTGCGCGACTCATTATAATATTTTCATTAATATTGTGACATGTCTCGCTATTGTAATCGGCTACCGGGAGATGTTTGATCTCCTGAGTAAGCCCGGGTAATGAGGGAACCCTCGAGGCCCGAAATCCCCTCCCCCTCCTCCTCTACGACCGTACAGACCTGTTAGATAGGTGTGTTAACATATTTTTTGTGATGTTACTGCAAATTAATAATTTTCGGATGTTCCTTTTACTTGTGCTGTAAGATATTGCCTCTTGCCGAATTCATGGTTTTACGAGTGTCAAAATATGTAGCATTTACCGCCGTATCTTTTGATTGCGTTGACTTATAAGCTTGATTTTTTCACAGCTCCAAGGGATTGCAAACCTGAGTATTTGATATTAAGTTCAACTTGATACCTTCACGCGTTCCTGAGAAAAAGCGTCTTGACAGACAGACAAACGGACGGACAACGAAGTGAGCCTATAAGGATTCCTTTTCCTTTTGAAGTACAGAACCCACCATTATGAACATCATCAAATCATTACAGTGCTGGGCACGAGTGTCCCTTCAAAATGAAAAGGCTTGGGCAATAATCCACCATATGTACTGTTTGCTGGCGTTTTCATAGATGGTAGAACTGAAGTGATTATGGTATTTCGGTTGGAGAGGAGTTGCCGGGTTTACTTACAGCGAGACGACCATCTCAGTCCTCTGGAGTAGTAACACATCTACGTGCGACCTCAGATAGGATTTCAGTACTATTTGTGGTTCAATGTGGGTGTGATGTGAGGCTGCAATGGCTACTTAACATCAGGCGACTTGCACGCTCGTTACCTACCCTTCAAACAAAAAACTGTAAATAAAGGACATTGGACAAGTTGTATGACATTTTGGTGATCCATGAGCACACTATAGTACCATTCTTATAATTCATCCAACATCAAGCTGATTTCAACATTTTGAAAGCGCAAATAAATGTATTAAATCGAATTGAAGTGTTCGTAATTAGTAAAATAGTAATTTATAATACGTACAGACTTGAGATTAAAACATTAGGTAAGTTTATAACTGGAATTCCAGCGTGGGTAGCCGAAATACATACCGCTAAGCGATAACTGCTCAAAATGGAAATAGATTTACAGAATTAATATTCTTAATCTCGGTTCATACTAAAACTTAATAGTATAGAAACAAAAGCACACATTTCAATGCTATAAATGTTATCTTATTATTCTTGAGTTGTAAAATTATGTGTGGCATTTTAGAGACAATTAAACGACTGGAGATATTTTGTTTAATAGCCAATATTGATTTTTGTATTCGTGTATATCATTATTTTGTACTAGATGACGCCAGCGACTTCGTTCGTGTGGATAAGAACCACTGGACACACCACTCACGTGTTCGGTCTGATTTCGCTTGCTTTTTGCCTAAACTTTGCATTCTAATTGTTCTGCTCATAAAAAGCGTAGTTTAATATTACTTAGCCTAAAACTTTTCGGAATAAATCGCCTATCTAATTGAGAAACTTTTCCAAATCCGATTTGTAGTTCCAAGTATTAGCGCGTTCAAACAAACAAACTCTTCAGCTTTATTATATTAGTATCGATTGGTGTGGTTGATTAATTTCTGGAGGCTTTATTTTTTATATGTGCCGAAAGCGGCAAATGCCATTCAGCCATGGTGCATTTCGAACAAACAAGCCCATGGTCTTAATGATAATGCGATCAATTGTCATCATCAAGCCAGTAATGTCCCACTGCTGGGCATAGGTTTTCTGTCAGAATGAGAAGGGTTAGGCCACCGTCCACCATGCTGGCCAAGTGCAGATTGGTATACTTAACACACCTTCAAGAACTTTATGGAGAACTTTCAGATATGTAGGTTTCCTTACGATGTTTTCCTTCACCGTTAAAGCAAGTCGTAATTAATTTCTAACACGCACATAACTTCGAAAAATCAGAGAAGCGTGCGGGATTCGAACCCCGGGCCCGAGTGTGAGAAGCCATAAGCTTAGCCAAAAGGCTATCACTGCTTCAATAAAATATAAATTGGTGGATATAAGACAAATTATTATTTATATATATAATTAACATTTTAATCTACTTTAAATTGATTTAAATGGTTTTATCTAAAAGTCTGGTGCTAGGTGCTAGCGAAAACTGTGTTGCGGGGTGTACAGAAGGTGCGATTCTCGGCTGACTTTCGACAAATTTAATCTTTGAGAGCGGCAACTGACTGATCCAAACGGTGTTAACAATGCTCATCGCGTCTGAAGATACAGTTAATGTAATTTTTAAATGTAGTAAAAAATGATATATTCTAAACATATTGTTAGGGTTTATTTGTTATTATAACTAAATACATTATAAAATATAAGTTATAATAACTAAACTATAAAATAAGGCGAGGTAATGTTGCCAGCGTTCTGGGACCTCATCCTAGGGAAACAATTTGGATGCGGTTTTTTTATTTTATTTATAATTTTTTTATTTATTTAAACATGTGTACATAACACATAACCGGAAAAAAACAAACAAAACAAAGTTAAAAAGAGAAGATACTGTGCAAAGGTGTTATGGGTAGTTTTTAAATTTTAAATTTTGTTTTTATCATAATATTTAATAGGTGGTAGAATAATCGTTGGTCTGGGGAAGTACTTCCGCCGCCCTCATAATCCGCCGTAAAGCAGTTTTTGTGTATCGGTTGGAGAGGTCCGGTTGCCAGGCGCACATATAGCGAGGCGACCATTATAGTCCTCAGGAAACCATCCATATCCATATACAACCTCATATGGAACTTCGGTTTTGTTTGGGGTTGCATGTGGGTGTCCATGGGCTGCGGTGACCACTTAACATCAGGTGGCCTGCATGCTCGTTTGCTACTTTACGATTATAAAAAAAATATAATTATTATTTTATTGCTAGAGTTAAAATACTTTTTTTATTGATTGTTTTTTTAAAGTAAAGGAGCATGCCGTCCACCTGATGGTAAATGGTCACTGCACTGCGTTGCCATTTGAGAACTAAGGTGGAACGCCTGTGTAACTGTCTCTCTTACCTAAACCAGAAAGCAACAGTTTGACATCGCTGTTATTCGATAGTAATAGTTTTTTATTGTATAGAAGTATTGAATGAGGACTAATTTGGAACGCCTTGTGTAAGTATATCTTTTACCTAGAGCAGAAATCAGAAATCTTTTCTTTTTCTTCTTTCTTTCTTCTATAGAAGTAGCATATGAAGTTACCACTCCACTCCACGATTTTAACAGGAGGTAGAACTACAGTTCGACCGAGGAAGTACTGACGCCATCATACTTGGTTGGAGAAGTGCGGTCGGCTACAGTCACAAGCGAGGCATCCTTGGTCCTAAGCGCTCACCTAGGTACGACCTCAGATATGCCATCGGTCCTATTTGAGGTTAAGTGTCCATGGACTACAGTGACCAGTTGATATCAGTGGCTATATGCTCGTTTGCTGCTCTTGTGATATAAAAAACAACTTACAAGAGATGCATCGATACTCTTAAAGACTAAATTGGAACGTTTCGTATAAATTCCCTTCCTTCAAATCAGAACAGCAGCTTTCCACTGTTGTTATAAATAGAAATATTTGTAGCGAAGATGTCACTTGTAAATCTTAAGACATATTTCCCAAACCGATACCCCTTATGCCCGAAAATCTCTCGTAAACGCTGTATGATCACGTAGAATTATTACATTAAAATATAATCTGGAGCGATGGAGGGGAAATTGCTGCTTGCTGTCTCTCTCGCTCGGTATGTCTGTCTCTTTCTGGCTTTACACAACTTAATCGCTTTGGCGTCCAATGTGCATCTATAGTTAGGTAAAATCAATGATGGTTTTTATAACAACTAAACCAACAAACTAAATCGATTTTTATGTAATTGACTAGACACCGCAGGTCTCTAAGTCGCAAAATATCTCATCGATTCCAATCTAACCTCAAACAGGACTGAAGCCCTATTCGAAGTCCCGCGTAGATGCGTAGAACTCCCGAGGACTGAGACAGTCGCCTCACTGTAAGTGCACCCGGCAACCACACCTCTAACGGAAATACAGAATTGCTTCACGGTGGATTGTGAGCATTACTTATAAAATTCCGTCTTCTCGCGCTAGCGGTCCGGAGTTCGTAATTAAGTACCTATTACATGTTTTATAGATGAAGGAAAACATCTTGAAACCTAAGTCTAAGAGTTTATCATAAAGTTCTCAAAGGCGTGTAACGTCTACAGCACGTAGAGCGTGATGTACTATGGGCTAACTCTTCTCTTTCTGAGAGGAGAACCATGCCCAGCTGTGGGACAGTAATACATAGATTGATGAGGAAAAAGTTTGTTAGAACGATAACGGAAATTGATTATTTATCTGTGCCTTCCTTGTTATGAGAGCTATGACATTTTTTAGCACACAATATTAAGACCTAGTAAACCCAGTTACATCCGTATCATATAACATTTATGGGCTGTACATTTCACTTATTGCTTTGCCCATATTTTAGTGCCCTTTTAAAACTATTGAAATATGACATTTCTGTCAAAGCTCCCGCCAAACAAAGGTGCCAAGATGGCAGACTAGGTTCCTTTTGTCTGTGTCTGTGGTAGTAGTGTAATTACGTTTACGGTCGCAATTATTCACTACCGTAAAGTGGTTATTGAATAGAGTTATAAAACAATTTCTCTTCGCCCGCTCGGTCGGCGAAGCAGACATTTTAGTCACGCTTAAGAATGACAATATATTCTCATGTTATTGTCAAACATCCCTGAATTACGCGGGAAGGTACAGCAGAGATATTGTCTTAAATCAAGGACAAGTAAATTTTTTTGTGGTTTTCAAACCTTAACTGTGGTCAACGTTACTACGCAATAAAATATACAATAAAATTTCTAATAAAATAAATGATGTCCTCAGTGATGTGGCGAAGAGAAAATTAACAAAAAATCTAGCTACATTTTTTTTTCTTTTAAGATATTAAACAAACAAATGCTTTATAAATTCATAACCCCAACTAAGCTATTTTGTGTCGTGTCTGCCATGAACACATACAAGACGAGTACACAAACGTCTAGACCCAGAACATAAATCAAAATTTATCACTTAGATGTCTGCTTGGCCGGGGATCTAACCCAAAACCCTCTCCGTGTTAGACCGGTATGGTAACCGCCGCGATATGTTAGTCATCGATAAAACTAAGTTAAAAAATAAAGCTATAGTTATCGAACTAGAAATTTCGTAGTGCCTGAAGTCGAAAGCATTCGAGTCTGGATGGTACCTAGACCATTTGACGTTTGTCTGCGTTGGTAACATTGCCATAATTATTTTTGCTTTGCAGCAGAATTGTATATAATAACAGCAAGAAATAATAACAATAGGGGGAGGCTTATTCTGCCTCTCGTACACGACGAGGAGTATTTATTTATTTATTGAATAAGGTCAATAACATACTATACATATAATATTAATTAGTTAAATAAGTAGTAGGCTAAGTAAAGTAAGGAGTAGGAAAAAGGGTGGGAGAAAATTTGGATCTGGAGGATTCTTTACCCGGGCCTGTCCTCTGGGAGATGAACACCTCCAGGCGATTGCTAATATCTACGTATAATATCACAATATTAATTAAAATATTATAATGTGAAAAAAGCAAATGTAAAAGCATAGGCAAATAGTGGAAGAACTACATTTCATTTGGGGAAGTACCACCACCTCCCTCATAATCCGCTATGAAGCAGCTTTGTTTCGGTTAGAGAGATGCGGTTGCCGGACACACGTACAGCGAGACGACCATCTTAGTTCTCAGGAGTAGTGACGCATCTACGCACAACCTCAGATAGGACATCAGTCCTGTTTGAGATTAGACGTGGGTGTCCAAGGGCTACAGTGATGGCTTAACAACAGATGACCTGCATGCTTGATTACTACTCCTTTCACATAAAAAAGGCACTGTTTAGTGCGTGGCTTGGAACAGTAAATATTTTTTAACTCTGATTTTGGCTTTACAGCGTTGCTTTGTTCTGGTTTTAAGGGAGAGGCGTGGCAGATAGCAGTAATTCCGGTCTCTCACACCGGGGATCCGGGGTTCGAATCTCACACGCATCTCTGATTTTTCGAAGTTAGGTGCGTTTTAGAAATTGATTATGACTTGTTTTAACGGTGACGGAAAACATCGTGAGGAAACCTGCATACCTGAGAGTTCTCTTAAAGTTCTTGAAGGTGCGTGAAGTCTACCAATCCGCACTTGGCCAGCATGATGGACTATAGCATAACCCTTCTCATTCTGAGACCCGTGCCCAGTAGTGGGACATTAATGGGTTGATGATGATGTTCACTGTTCCAATGCGTTCCATTTTAGTCCTCGGGAGTAGCAACGCATGTGTAATCGAGTTAAGGGAAATTTCTGTTCAGTATGGCGTGTATTTTTTTAAACCGATAAGACAGACGGGTCACCTGATTGAAAATGGTCGCTGTCGCCTGTGGATATTTACAACAGCAGAGAAATTGGAGGAAAAGGAGGAGGGGAAAAGAGAGCTCTTTTAGCACTTTTTTTAAGGACCCCATGTCACAGCGCTCCGGAAATACCTCAGAAGGATGCTTCATAAAAAGTGTGTTTGTATGTTTCCATATAAAGAAAAAGCTTCAATCTTTTCGCGAAAGTTAGATCTAAATCGGTTCAGTTAATCGCTGAAATTACTTATTTTTATTTTGAGGTTGTGTGTCACTGCAGCACATGGACACCCACCCACCCACAACTCAATCAAAACTGAAGTTCTATCGGAGATTATATGTAGATGCCAAGACGGTTGCCTTGCTGTAAATGTACCCGGAAACCGCACACCTCCAACTGAAACACAAGAATTGCTTCATGGAGGATTATGAAACCGACAATGATACTTTTCCGGAGGAACTATAGTTCTACCACGTTTTTTTATCGTGTTTGTTTATAAATAAGTAAATAAGTATACGGTTTGGCATAACATCTTATTTACTTTACGTTTGGTTCTATTAAGTATAAGGAACATTTTGAATTCTACCCGGTATTAACTTAAATTTTCGCCAGATACCCGAAAACCACCTCCATTCCACAATCCAAACATTTCATTGCAAGTTAAACGTTCTATCAACGCATCAGCGCCATTTAAACCACTCAGAACTGGATAAATCCGCCCGTAATCCGGTTAGAACCGGCTAAATCCGGATTAATAGTCTGTCAAATTGCCGCTAGGGGCGCACGAGGCCACCTGCGACCCTCGCTTTGTTGCTCCCCGTTTTTTGTTTATTAATCATCAAAGGATAAATGGCGGATTATTTTGTTTAACAACACACGGACGGGCGTAATAATTTTGTTTGTAAGTGATTGAAAAGTTACATTCGTTCTTAGCTACGTTAATAACGTATGGGTCAATTATGTTTATAAGATGTTTTTTACTAGCATACGTAATGTATTTACTTGTTCGTTCGTATAAAATATATTTTCGTAATTTATGTAAGATTTAATTTGTTTTGAGCATAGAAATAGTTAATTCGTGATTGAACAACGAATTATAGTTCTGCTACCTGTTGGAACTACAGTAGTTCCAGTAGGTGGTAGAGCTACAGTTCGTCCAAGTTGATACCACCGCCGCCCTCATAATCTGCCGTGAAGCTATTCTTGTGTTTCGGTTGGAGACGTACGGTTAGGTAGGTACACTAGTAGGCGGTAGGTAGGTTAGCTACACTTACAGTGAGGCGACTTAGACCTCAGGAGTAGTAACGCTTCTACGTACGGCCTTAGGACTTCGGTCCAATTTAAGATTAGATGTTGGTGTTCAAGGGCTGCAGTGACCACTTAACATCAGGTGGCCTACATGCACATTTGGTACTCTTTAAACATAAATAGTAGCATGCTGATGATAAGTGGTCTATCGACCACAGACATCTGTAATCAAACTCAAATTAGAATGAAGTCTTATTCTCAGGTCGGCCATAGATGCATTGCCACTTAGAACTAAGCTTCAATACCTCGTGTAAACATCTCTCCCTTACCACACCATTCAAACCAGAACACAGCAGCGTTTAACACTGCCGCTATAAAGCCAAATATGTATATTCAGTCTTGTTCCCCCACTATTCTGTACTATTATAAGTATCCTTTACGGAAGCGACAAAAAACCACAGACAAACCAGAACATAAAAATACACCCCATAATGTCACATCAAACATTTTTAAACAAGCCACTTAAGAGTTTTAAAACTCGCTCCGTAAACACACTAATATGTCAAAGTTAAAAGTGCCCGCGTTTGTGCGAAAGGGAACCAGTTATTTTTTATCTTTAGAAATAAATAAAATAGGAATATTTTACCTGTTTAAAATCATTCACAATATTTATCTATAGAAATAAATGAAAAGGGGATATTTTATCCGTCTAATATCATGCGTGAATTAGATTTTTTTAATAAAAATTTACACAGCAAATGAGCATACAGTACGAAATAGAAGAATTATTTTATTACCTTC
>DWKL01003654.1:0-11296 GCA_018249415.1 Phareas burnsi
AATAAAAATGATATTACAATATCGAAAGGTTTTGGAGATCTTTAGAGAATCATATATAAATAGCGTGTTTAGCAGTTTTTCCTTACGAGTGACCCCGGTGTTCGAATATTTTGCATCTTTATGGTTTTATCATTCAAACGGTGATCCTAAACTGGAGCAGAATATTTCAAAACAAAGTTAATGAATTCATACGTGGGCGGTATTGTGGAGATTCCATTGATTATTTATATTATTTTTACAAAAATATGTTTGTTTACCAATGGCTTTGATCTCTTTATAGCGTGGACTATATTTGTTTATTTTTTCATTCAGTCATTATCTTTATGAATAATGTGTATTTTAAGTTTTTTTTATCCTAAGTCCTTTGAATGCAAACTAACAAGGATATCTTACTTGAATGTATTATAAATCAAAAAAATGTACGATTTAAACTTGAATTGAATTGTAAATATAAAATAAATAATTTCGCACTGAGTTCAATTTATTTTATTCGTATGGTTTAATTAAGTGGTTTTTATTCAAACCCCACGAAAACGGACTTCCGTCTCTATAATAATATAAATAAATAAAATGTGTTTGTCCGTAATTTTAAATTCACAGCGTTATTCTAACCTAATAAACTTATTTACATGATTCCATACGTGAAAGTATAACAACCAATTTTTCATTGTTTTGTCTGTCTGTCTGTATGGGTTAATCTTGGAAATTACTCAACCGATTTGTTCGGCACTTTCAATTACATATAAACGATATTACTAGGAGTGACATAGGATATTTTTTCTCACGAAAATATCTAGGGTCTCTGCGTAAATCCAAAAACCGCATACAAAGATGTATGCGCAGAGAGGATCGCGTGGAAATCCTCGTTTTAAATACAAGGTAACAAGACGAACATGATACATGGCGTCGACGCACGATATTATTTATCAGTTGATCAAAAATACGAACGAACCCCTTATGGTAATGAAATTTCATACCAAAACACAATTCATTGATAAGTACCAAATCTCAGATCGCTAACGAGATTGCCGTGTCAAGTAGACATGGCATTCGATGCGTTGATGTACGCAAAACGGTCATAAAATATGACCATTCATGTTTTTAGCGTTCCATACAAAAGGCTGTTACTAAGCCTACGCTGTCCATCCGTCTGTCCTACTTTTACAGATGCACGTTTCGTACTTTAATAGGAAATTGATAGAATATTCACAGAACGTGTGTTGTTGTGGCGGATGTCCTTACACGTATTAAAAAAAAGAACAAAAATAAAAATGATGGGAATCTCCCCAAGAACCAAGTAATGTGTTCTTTTCAACTTTTTTTATTTTACTCCACCTTAAAAATAGTAATACATAGAAACAAGCACCAATCTTAGTGTGATTTTCACTAAGTGTAATCACACTTGTGGTGCAAACACTAAAATAAAAAAAAATAACTGGTCAATTGTTTGGTAGATTGTAGAACTATAGTTGGTTTCAGAGGTTGCACTAGCACTCTCGTTACCGCCGTCAGACAATTTCTGTTTCGATAGTGAGGTGTGATTGTTGTGTACACAAGTCAGGCGGCCATTTTAGTCCTCGGTACTAATAACATCTACATACAACATATATAGGACTTCACTCCTGTTTGGGGTTAAGTGTAGGCGTCTATGAGCTGCAATTACCATTTAACATCAGGCGGCCTGCCGGCTCCGTTGCTACTCTTTTCACATAAAATAATATATTATCAACCCATCAATGGCCCACTGCTTGGTACCGGTCTCTTCACAGAATGAGGGTTAGGCCGTAGTCCACCGCGCTGGCCAAGTGCGGATTGGTAGACTTCACACACCTTTAAGAACTTTACAGAGAACTCTCAGACATGCAGTTTCCTCCCGATGTTTTTCTTCAACGTTAAAGCAAGTAATAATTAATTTCTAATACGCACATAACTTCGAAAAATCGGAGGTGCGTGCGGGATTCGAACCCTGGACCCCCAGTATGAAGGGCCGGAATCTTAACTACTAGGCTATCACAGCTTATTTTTATATGCGATGTTAAAATTCACTTATGGCTGCAAATTATATATTTCCGCTTATACTTATATCATTCCGCACTTGGCAACCCTGGAACTTCAGTGCGAGAGGCCGAAGTTTTAACCACTAGGCTATCACTGGTCATATCTCATAAAATTTTGTACTTAATTAAAATGATATAACACTTTGGGTTCGATTCCGAAGGAACAGTGCTCTTAATTTCACTTCTGTTCAAGGTTAGATGTGGGCGTACTGCAATGGCCACTCTTGCATGCTTGCTCCTCTCCTCGCATAGAAGAAACTATGGTACTACGCCGGGCTAAAGTCCTCGAACTGAATAAGACAAAGGCATTTTTTCTTTAAATACTTATGTATTATAGTGTCGTTATACAGAACCCTCATTGTGTGATCCCAAGTGGCACTTGGTATGTTTTCTTTATTATAAACAATGTCTTGCTGACATGCGTTTAAAATATTTCATATAGGTTTTATGACATTTATACTTTGTAAGTGGTTTTAAAGGTGTCATTTCGCGTTTATCAATTCTTTTTTTGTGTGCGTGTCAGAGTGCGATTTCTAAATTTACATTAGTACATGTGGGCGCTCTTCTACAATTGGCGAAAGTGATATGAATTTCGGTCATCGTTGACCTCGAAGCTACGGGTCCGGGTTCGAATTTGAGACATGTGCAATACTGGAAATTATTTACCACTTATTGTTTGTAAAGGGTAACTTCGGAAAAACATACACAGTTTAATTGTGTAGAACGCCAGCGGTGGGACCATCGCGACCTCTATCTTTGCCTTATAGAAGCAGTGAAGCACTTATTTAATGGGAGGAACTATAGAAATATATTGGCATATATATTGGCATAGAAATATATTGGCAAAGATTGGCAGCGCCATTGCCGCCTTTATAGTCAGCCGTGAAGCTATTTTTATGCTTTGGTTGAGATGTATGGTTGTCGGGTACAATTACAAGCGAGGCGATCATCTTAGTCTTCAGGATGCATCCACTTATAATCTCAGATAGAATTTGAGACTTGTTTGAGGTTACATGTAGTTGGATGCCCATAGGTTACAGTGACCACTTAATATCAGACGGTCTGCAAGCTCGTTTGCTATACTAATGTAAGAAATTTAGTCTGGTTTGAAAATGTGGTAAAGAAGAGAGCAAAAAGTTCAACTAAAAAATAAATCCTGAAAACTAAGATAGATATTAGTTCTCAGGAGTGTCAACGCATCTGTTATCAGCATCAGGTAGGAATCTTGTTCTACATGGATTTGGTTATAGATGTCTATAAGCTGCAATGGCCGCTTAATAATGCTATAAAGCTAAGTATTATAAAGCTGCGTGAACACTATAATACTGAGAGTTCTCAATAAATTTCTCAAATATGTGAATTTACTGTTAACTGTTAACGACGACGACTGTTAACGTGGCTGCGAATCGTACTTGAATTTCTTCACAACGTCTTTCTTAACCGTTAAAGCAAATTATAATGAATTTTTAAAATGCACTAAATTTTGAAAATTTGTAGTGTTTGTCTATGATTCGAACCGCGGACCACTAGCGTAAGTGGCATTTCACCACTCCACTATCACTATTTATGAACACATGCATTTTTGCAGTGAAAAGTTTTATTGAACCGGGAATTTCTGGCGTAAGAGACCGAAGTTTCGCCACTAAACTATTACTGTGTATGAACAGATGGATCCTTGCAATGAACATTTTTATCTGTTTAACTAACATACCCAGCGACGATGTTACTTATAAAACCAATAAATAAATTATCTATAAAATCCATTAAATCCAAAATTGAAACATTTGACATTCTTATATTATAATAAAAACGCAATAAACTTATAATTTATATTCCGTCAATCTGAATTGGATCAAAACTTGTTTGTTTAGTAAATTAAATCAAAATTCCATTCCATATTGACTTTTATGTATCGATATTTTTTTAAGGCCAAGCGCTTGTGTTTTATTTGCGGCCTACTTTTTTTTTAATTATACGATATTTTTAAATATCTATCAGTTATTTCAATGCTGCCATTACTAATATGTTAGATTGTAACTCCTTTATTGCAAGATCTATTTTTTTTGTATATATGTTGCTTGCTGTACTGTGTTCTAGTTTGAAGGGTGTAATAAGTCATATGTTCCACGATGCGCCCCGACTTAGTCATAAATGATAGGCAGCTATAAGATCTTCGAGTTAAATTTGGGTAGTTTTTGGATTGGATGACAGGTATCCATGGTTAATACACACATAAACAAACAAACGCTCTCTACACCCATACCTCCAGCATGAGGTACCCTGTGTCATGGGTACCATGTACACATACAAAATGAGTAGACACATCTAGACCTAGAATAAAAATCTAAATTCATTTTTAGACGTTTGCTTGGCCGGGAATCGATCCCGCAGCTCTCTGCATGTCAGACAGGTATGGTAAACGCTACGCCATGCGGGTTATCTAAATACAAAAACAACACACACAATATTTATTTATTTATTATTATTATTATAGCAAGCTTGTAGCTTGTAGCTTGAAGAGTAAAAAAACAGCGTGCGGACCAGCTGATATTAAATGATCACTGCAGCCCATGGACACCCACATGTAGCCTGAAATAAAACTGAAGTTTCATCTAAGATTATACGTAGACACGTCTCTACTCTTGCGTACCAAGAGGGTCGCCTCGCTGTAAGTGTACCCAGCAACACATTCTCAAGCCGAAACACATCAATTGCTTTACGGCAGATTATGAGGGCTAAAGGGCTAAAGCTTTGCTATTTCCATTAAGTAAAATGAACACATTATATTTGAGATAAACGATTATCACGTTAAAATATTTATTAAATTAAATGCGCGTCATTTATTTACTAACAAACTACAAAAGGGGTTATCAATTAGACCCGTATGATTACAATACAGTTAAAACTGTATTATATTCGTGTTGTTAAATTCGGGCTTCTAAACAAATACACCAAATTTTATACCAACATAATGCTTGTTCATATATTATTTAGAAACTCGGAATCGAATTATTATCATAATTTTTCATTCATTATCAACCCATTAATGTCCCGTTGCTGTGCGCGGCTCTCAGATTGAGAAGGATCGGGTCAATTCCACCATGCTGGCCAAGTGCGGATCGGTAGACTTTACACGCCTTCGAGGACTTTACAGAGAATGCTCAGATATGTAGGTTTCCTCCCGATGTTTTCAGTCACCATGCGCGTAAAAATAATTCTTCCAATAAGTATGCAAGGTTTTACTAATTACTAAAAACTAATAACTACTTACTATTCGTTTTATCATATTATAAAAGCTGTACAATTAAATGCAGATGAATCAAATAAACTGTTACATTAAAAGTGTATCTTGAAAATCCCACGATGAATTCATTTTAGCAAGAAATACTTCAAGGTGTGACTCAACAAAAAATGCCATGAAATTGAAAACGACGCATTAAACTAAACAACATATAGTACCCAGAATCGCTAAAAACGCTTATGGGACATTCTAAGAACTTTGAGTATGACTCGGTTTAAAATAAACCTACATTCAAAGCAATACGTTTATATACAAAATGTAACGGATTAACTAAAGAGGACTTTAGGGTTTTTATCGTGAACCCGACTCACACTTGACTGGTTTTTATTATTTTTTATAATACTTTATAGTTTTCACTATAGTCAGGTTAAGTTTGACATTGTATGTATAACCATTTCACGATAAAGTGAAACCGAGAAATTATAGAAGAAAAACGCGTCTCTTGTATTTTGGCGTGTGCTTTAATTTTTATTTTTTTATTATTGTTTGTAAATCCGCCATTCTCATATTTTGTGCTCATCAGCCTGTTACATTAAATACAGATCTTTATTGGCGAGAGTGTTAGACAGATGACGTAGGCTCAGTCTATTTCTACCAGGATTCTAAAAATGTGATATAAGATCAAGAGGTACAAATGTATCGAAAATATATGGAGTGTGTCCGTCTAAGTAATTAATAGTATTATTCCACAATCAGTGCACAGCAGTGATAGCCTAGTGGTTAAGATTTCGGCCTCTTAAGCTGAGTGGCCTGAGTTCGAACCCCGCACGCCCCTCTTATCTTTCGAAGTTATGTGCGTATTAGAAATTAATTATCATTTGCTTTAACGGTGAAGGAAAACATCGTGAGGAAACCTATACATCTGAGAGTTCTTTGCAAAGTTCTCGAAGGTGTATGAAGTCAAGTAATCCGCACTTGGCTAGCGTGGTGGACTATGACCTAACCCTGTTCATTCTGAGAGGAGACCTGTGCCTAGCAGTGGGATATTAACGGGTAGACGATGATGATTCCACAATCGTTGCCAAATCCCATTACAATATGTTATTTCTGCCTCAACCGATCCCGATTTGCAAAGATCAACAACGTCGGCCACGATCGGGAGTTGGATGGTCGATCTAGTGGCTTAATTTCATGCCCGTTTCCGTTTTTTGGTCCCGCCTTCTTATCATTACGTATCAATCGTCAACCCTTGGAAAGGCCTTGTGCATCACCTGTGCGACACCAATCTGCATTGGGGCAGCATAGTGAAGTATACTCCAGGTCTACCCTAATTATTTGCTAACATTCGACTACGCAGATATCGTGTATAATTATATTTATTGGAAATTTAGTTAAATAAGACTCTACGTTTCATATTAATTTATGTATCTATTCATATATAAAAAGAGAGATTGATTCGTACAGATATACAGGTATAAAATCGCTCGCCGCTGTTCCAGATTTGCTTTGATTCGGATGTTTGTTCATGTCGTTCTTTATTGTCAGTATTTTGATGCATTTGTATGCAGGTCCGGTTAAAATGACGGATTCTCCGCAATATTGTATTAGGTTAATTAAATTGTATTTTTCATTTCTCTAGAAATATATCTGTACGACCTTTACGAGAGATTTGGCTGCGACCCTGATTGTAGTGGTCGCTGTAGCCCATGAATACCGGAAACTAATCTCAAACGGGACAGAGCAGGCAGCCATAACCGAGGTGACCATTTTAGTCCACAAGAACAGTGATTTACATTTACGTATGACCTCAGATCAAAAATCAGTTTTGTTTGAGGTAAGATGTGGGTGTCCATGGGTTGCAGTAACCACTTAACATCAGGTGGACTGCACGCTCGTTTGCTACTCTTCAAACTTAGAAAAACATGGGTTCAACACAGATCGGCTTCTGTGGGACACAACTTTGGATTCTTCTTAATGTGGGTTGTCTATCCTTTTAATTTACGTTTTAAACGGAAGATATACTGTTTAAAAAAATAACTGTCTTACTACAAAGTGAAGTCTCATCTTCATATGTAGTTGTAAGACATTTCAAAATAGAATAATTATTAATTATATAAAGCTTGCTTTTAAAAAAAAATATTGAATTGATTCATGTTAGAACCACTGATACCCCTGTGGTTAAGATTCCGGCTTTTATGTTGAGTAGCTGAGGTTGGAATGTGATTATTCAAAGTTATGTGCGTATTAGAAATTAATTATCACTTGCTTTAATGGTGAAGGAAAAGATCGTGAGGAAACCTACACATCTGAGAGTTCTTTGCAAAGTTCTCGAAGCTGTATAAAATTTACCAATCCGCACTTAACCAGCGTGGTGTACCATGGCTTAAATCGCACGGAGAAACTGATCCTCAAAATGATTTAATTTATTGAAGCTTTGATAAATGCTATGGTGTGAAGGATTTGTCAAAATTTCCACACGTTAATTCAATAGAGGCAATATGCGCGCACTTGGTCAGCTTGGTAGACTATGGACTCACCCTTCTCGTCCTAAAAGAAACCTGTGCCCAGCAGTGCAGCAGGAAGATGATGATGATGATGAAGATTCAGAATCTCAATAAGTAAATGTTCTATTAACGAATAATATTTAAGTGATAAATTTTTTTCAAAGCTCTCTTATCTATATGAGAAAGTGGTGTAGAAAGTTTCACGCGAATATTTTTAACTATATCATAAAAGAATCACTTTCGAAGTTAGTTCAAGAATCGTCATAAAACCATTAACGAGGCGCCATATCGATTTAGACCATTATCAATTTAAATTTGTACCATCAAGTTAAATTTATTTTGAACCACACATAACTTATGCAAATACGTACAATAATATATTTCATAGTTAATTAACTCTGTTGTTTTTATTATTTTAAATACTAGCTTATATTTATGTGTTTGCTTGTTATATATATAATAAAATTATTAAAACAAATTAAGAGTTGAGATGTAGTTATGGTTGAAGTGTAATGATGTAAGATGTAATTATGGTATATGATAGCTTAATGGTAAGATTCGGAGCTTTCACGCTAGGGGGCGAGAGTTCGAATCCCACATGCACTTATCATTTTGTTTAAAGCTATGAGCGTATTAGAAATTAATTATTACTTGCTTTAACGAAAAAAAAAAAGTAATTGTGAGAAAATTTATTCATCTAAGAACGTTCTGTGAAGTTTTCGAAGGTGTGTGAAGCCTACGAGTCGGCACTCGGCCGGCGTGTGGATTACTACCTAACCTTTCTCATTATAAGAGGAGACCACAGCAGTGAGACAATAATGGGTTGATGATGATGATGATGATGAGCAACATAGTATGTAATATGGTCCTTGAAAAAGTATTTTTGACTGTTTTGTATTGATTACAATGGAATCCGATGTTTTAACGTGTAAATCGAAGTGCAGGCATTCAAAGGCTGATCCCATTCGGTCAAGCTTAACTTACTATGTTAGCTTTAACCCAGATCTCAAAGCTTTAAGCGCTCCAATGAAACATATTCATATTGTAGGTTGTAGAACTATAGTCCGCCGGGGGAGGTAGTACCATTGCCGCCCTTACAATCCGTCGTGAAGCAATACTTGTGTTTCGGCTGGAGACATGTAATTGTCGGACACAGTTACAAGCGAGGCGACCTAAGATGGTCTTCAGGAGTAGTGACGGATCTACGTTCAACCTCAGATAGGTCTTCATATTTGTTTGAGGTTAGATGTAGGTGTCCATGGGCTGTAGTTAACACGTAATATTAGGTCGTCTTCACGCTCGTTAGCTTCTCTATAGAAATAAAAAAACATATTAAAATACTTCAGTGCAATATTACCAAATATAAGTATTATATATAACAACGTAGAAATAATTTGAAGAATATTATATTGGTTCCATCAGTATATATTCTATATGTTTACGATTTGGCCTTACTATAAAATAACGGCATTAATTTTATCTACATTTATTAAAAACCGTGACTAAATCGGTTAAGTCTAATTTATATTTATGTTTATTAATTATAAGAGTAGACGCGACGGAAGGAAACAAAGAATTGATTCTGTATTCATTAAAATGTATTCTAAAGTAAATAATTTATTACTTGATTTAAATACCAGATATATGCAATTAGAATATTATATAATATAAAATTTTCTTAATTTTAATTAAATAATTGAAATTCCTATGAAGATAACAATGTTATAACAAGCATACGACAAATTATTAGAAAACATATTTAGGTAACCCTTTCTAACAAGCAATCAGAAAATACATTTTAAAAACATTTATTTCCAAACTATAAATTGTGCATAATGTAATCTTGTTTTAATAAAACCCATTCCCAAAAATGAGAAACCGTTCATCGGGCTTTTAAAGATCACACTGACAGCTGGGCATAGATATCGACATAGACGCAATTCCAACCACCTGTGCTCTTTACGTTCAAATATATATGATTATAACAAATTCACATTCACCCACTAGTCACCCGAGAACATTTCTTGCACAACCATTATCAGTCTTTCCACGAAGTGAACGACTCATTGCCACTTTAGCTGGTTCTGAGAGCTATCGATAAGCTCAGTTCGCATATGGATTTCATCGTAATAAATTCTGTCGCGTAACGAAATACGTTCAAGCGTAGTCCTCTCCATAATACTCAAGAGTGAGATTCCGTATAAGGCCTATAGTGAAAGACTAGGTTTCACCTCTATCGATCACAGTGGGGGCTGCGGTCGTTAATTTTTTCGACTTCGAGAAGACGGCAACTTGTTGTGGTCACAAGTTGTCGCTGTGCAAAACGAAGTGAAGGAATGGGGGCCACTGCCCCGGGACGTATCGTAGCAAGGCATCACGCGAGGAAAGCACTAGTGCGTTCTCTTGAGATCCCGGAGCTTTCCTGTAGACGTAGTGAGGCCACTGAGGAGCTTTTAGTGAGTAAAAATCTCACATAACCCTATCCTTCCTCCAAAAGGTCGGTTATCTTAAAAAGATGCCCCCGCCCCGAAACACAAAAAACAAGTTTTCAGCTCTATAGATTAATATTGTTAACACATTTTGTGTTCTGTGGGTGTTATTAATTCATACAATGACAAGTACATGAACATCCAGACCCTGAACAGAAACCTAAACTCATAACGTAGATGTCTACATAGCCAGGATTTGGATCAGGAATGCTCTGCGTATCAGATCCGTATGATGTCCTATGCAGCACGTGAGTTACCACACTACTTGAATACTTTTTAATGTGAGAAGAATAGAAACGAGCGTGCATGCCACCTGATGTTAAGTAGTCACTGCCCCCCACGGACACCCACATTTAACCTCAAGCAGGATTATCTGAGCTCGCACGTAGATTCATCACTACCTTTGAGCACTAAAATGGTCGCCTCACTGTAAGAGTACCCAACAGTCGCACCTCTCCAAGCAAAACACAAGAAGCTCCACGACAAATCATGAAGGCGGCAGTGGTACCTCCCCGACCGAACTGTAATTATACCACCTGCCAAATCTAAACACCTATTTCATGTCCTATAACCAAAAGCGTTCAACACTGCTATATTCTGATGCGAAATGTGTGTTGAAGGAGAGATACTAATATGACGCATTCTAACTTAGTCCTCACCTTCACTCCAATCCTATCTGGTACAGATTACATGCTAATTCTAGTTCGATTTCGATCAAATTCGCTATACGCTCGTCTTTGCTACAATCATAGTATAAAAAAACTTTGTATTTCCCAGCTCTTTCAGTCTTTAGCTCTGACTGTTTGCCTCTTGAAGATATTATTGTGTCAGCAAATCCAATTTTTGTTGCCCATAACAACATTGTAATACTTCTTATAAATTGAAATATTGTTACTAAATTACTATTAAAATACACAATACAATACGATACGATACCATACCATACCATACAATACAATATTTCTTTATTGTATATTTATCGTTAAATCTGAACGTTTATGCAAG
>DWKL01003655.1:0-11295 GCA_018249415.1 Phareas burnsi
ATTTTGGCAATTGTTTACACATTTTAAAGTACCTAATAATATGCTAGTGCACAATTTGTTCAAAGTAATATATTACTATTGTAATTAATTAATTCTGTAAAAATAGCACAACAATGTGTGCTAATCAATCAAATAAATAAATTGGCAAAATATTATTTCTTTCTTTAAACATGTTGATCAGTTAAATATAGTACACACAGATATATATTCTTACACGTTGACTGGGGCGGCTAATATTCGATGCTAATACCCATGCGGCGCGCAACACAACAGGTGTGTTTCAGTACGGCGGCACTCACCGTATGCGTGCGTGTCGCACGGGTTGCGCGGACACTAAAACAGGACAGGTGTGGTTGCCGCAGTCAAAGTGTTAATAAAAAAAAACTCTCAGACTTGTTAGTGTTGAATGAAATTATTGATCCTTCCATTCAAAATATACGTTTCTGAAAACAAACGGTTACAATATGACTAAAAAATTGTGCAATGTCGACATTGGCCAGATGAGATTGAGAACCAGAATAGAGGTGAGTGATAATGATAAATAATGTCACGGCGGGAAAACCTTAAAAAGTATAACTGTAAGTTCCCACGAAGAAACAACATTGTTATCCCTACATCCCAATAGATGTATTTATAATAATGATTCAATAAAATTAATGGCAATGTGACCAACAACGTATTTTGTTTTAACATTACTTTGTCATATTATATATTTATCGCATCACATTCTAAATAAAGTAACAGAAATTATAGTTACAGTGATCTTAACTGACACTTATGTATCTGGAATAGCAGTCGGGAATTTAATGCGAAACAGCTCGAAACTCCCGCGACTTCGGGTATTCGCAAATTACATAATAATCTTAATATTGTCTATGCCAAGTACAGATTACATAGTTTTTCAATACATATTCGTTACTGACATAAAGTTGACAGCTATGAGTTCCATAAATATTATACTCTGGCTATGAGCATTACAAATGAGAACGAAATCGATGAAAAATTAAATTTAAGAAGGCTCATTTAAAGTATAACAAATTCACTCCACTTTACTT
Source organism: Phareas burnsi (assembly GCA_018249415.1). Taxonomy (NCBI): domain Eukaryota; kingdom Metazoa; phylum Arthropoda; class Insecta; order Lepidoptera; family Hesperiidae; genus Phareas; species Phareas burnsi. The sequence goes on from DWKL01003655.1 coordinate 1,056, forward strand.
ATATTTAAGAGCGTCACCTATAGTTTAGTAACGTAGTATATAGTTTATGAAACATTACTTACGCACCGCGATGTGTTTAAACCCAATGTACTGGGTAAAAATATTAAAATCGCATGCGGCGAAATACTTCAGAATTATGTTTCTCGTTTACTATGGAAGAGAAACAGATTATATCAGTAGGGTGATGTGAATTATATGATCTATTTTATTCTCGGTCTATGGTTATTATATACTGCAAAATGTAATTGTCGATCAGTGAAAACGATTTTATTGTGTATGATATGGTCTATGTTCAACCAAAATAATATTAGTTGTCAATGTCATCAACTGTCAGTAAATAAGCACGTCATAATGTAGTACAGTAGTTATAAATTCTATTTACGTCGAATTCTTTTAAATGTATGTTTGAAAACAGCTGTACAACAAAAATGGAAGCAAAAGACGTGTGCGTGGAAATAGAGAACGATGAATTCTACAGTAAATTCCTCGTTGACTCGGTTAAGCCCATTATCGGCGAAAACATATCCGTGTCCGATCAAGTTACCCGCCTTGCACAAGGCATTGAGAAACTCACAAAAAGTTTAGAAGTACAAGTGTTAGCAAAACACAATGACCTCCTGACGCAGGCAAGCCACATATCGGATCTAGAGGCGATGCTGGAGGCCGTCCGATCTCAAGTGCAGGGACTATTACGTGGAGCCGAAAAACTGAAGGAACGTGTACACACACCGTATTATGCACTAGAAAACCATACAATTATGCTTGAGAGAGTTCAAATCACCTGCAACCTTCTCCGGCACACTGCAAAAATCTTATCACTGTGGAATAAACTAAGTTCTATAAAAGATAATCCTGCAAAAGAAGCAATGATCCTTTTTGAGCTCAACGAACTCATTAGCGACTACGACTTCGAAGGAATAACTCTTCTAGACGACGTTTTGAAACAAGTCATCCAGAGGAGACAAGAATTATTATCAAATTCCACCGAGTTACTTCAATCAAGCTTATTAACTGGAGACAAGACAAAACTTCTACAATGTTTTAAAGTATTCCACAATTTACAGTGCACTGAACAACAGATCAAAAGTACAGTTGATAATATTATTAGCGACTTGAAAAAGGAAGTCAACAATGCCCTCAATGTGCAAATGGTATCGATAGAAGTAAAGAAATCCAGTTCTGGCCGTATTGCTCCAGGCAAGGCTAATATTATGAACTCCCATGATTTCAAGATCAAGCTATGGGAAAACATTGAGAGGTTGTTCAAAGTGGACATCTATAATGGGTGCATGAAAGCGATAATGTTACAAAATGTTGTAAACGAGTTGCATGCCATCGGAAACTTTAGAAACATTGCCAAAAACTTTTGGTCAGATCTATCCAAAATATTCAGCCTAGAGTTAGAAAAAAGCCCCTTAAACGTCAGCCAATCAGTTGAGATTGATTATCCTAAACTGCTCAAATGTTTCAATGATCTTCTATCCAGGCTGAAATGCAAAAACTTAGAAATGAATAGATCATATTTAACAAAATGGGAGAACTCTTTCCTCTCCAAATCATTAGCAAAACTATTAGAACCAGTGAGAAGCATGTGGCATATGAACCAAGTGCCTACTATGGATCAGATTGACAATGCTGTCAGGATCATTGCAGAAGCCCTGAGCGTGTCACTTGGGGATAAGCAATTAAGTATTAGTTTAGCAAACAGCGTGGCCAAGAGCATAAAACAAATGAATGTAGAGGCTGAACAAAGATTGTCCATGGACAGTGATGTTGCCCAGATCATAGAACCACCAACAAGTTCTCAACAAAAAAATGCCGATCTCTGCAATGCTTTATACTATTTCTCGTCACAAATCAGAAGGGTCCTTGTAAATATGAACTCCATGTTGCCACAGGAAAGTGTACAGATTGTACAGAATAGTCTCAAGGATATAAGCAGTCTGTCCATTCTTCAATTGTTTGCAGAGTCTATCAAAAACTCTCTGTATATTATTTTGATGACTATGCATGATGAACCAGATTTGATCAGAGCTGATGATCCAAATAACAAGGCTATCTCGTGCTCTCCATACATGAAAGAGCTCCAACAGTTTGTATCTAGATGCAAGGATATTTACTTGTCAATGTTTACGGAGAAATCTGCTCTAAATGAATGTTGCATGGACATCTCGAAGGCCTGCATCGGAAGATTCATCCAACACGTTTGCAATGTGAGACCGGTAAGCAAATATGGACGGGCAAAACTACAGGCAGATTGTAAACATTTGGAAACATCCCTGGCACCATTGATCAATGATATTTCAGAGTTGGCTGACTATTATCGCCAATTGAAAGCTTTGTATTTACTATTAGAGAAGACACCGCAAGAGATTGCTAAAAGTCAATATGAAGGTGCTTCATTACCATATTCCTTAGTCATGATGTTTTTATTTTCTCACGCTGGGCAACAACTCTTAGCACCACACACTTGCGCTGGCTGGAATGTACAAAAGCTGATGCAGTGGCTGAAGTCACACAACAGCGAGAGAGACAGACTGGAGTTCGTTGCGGGCGCGCTGCAGAGATATCAAAATCATGTGCGACAAAATCAAATTGCTACTTATGATGAGGTTTACCCAATACTGCTGCAGATGCTCGAGGATGGTAGGAAAATTGTGAAAATATAAGTTAAGAATTAACATAGATCTATAAATAATTTCCATAAATTTATCTTCAACTACTAAGTACATTCTTATTTAATTTTTAAGTTCTTTATGTTATTAGTAATAATTTATGGTTGTAGAGTATACCAGGTATTCCACATCTGTTTAAACATTGTTAATTGAGTTTTTAGGGTTATGAAATCAAATTATTTCGTTAAAAATAAAATTTATTAAAACAAAACTGTATGCCTTCCTTTTATAGCTTTACCGGAGCATCGCAGCTCTGATAGCGCCGCCCACTCCAACCTGTTACAAAAACGATTATTTAAATTATACAAAATATAATATACGATTATGTAGAATAAAAAAAAATTCTGTATTCATTCGTTTTCAAAGCCAGAAACTAATAGATTTTATGTATCACAATAATTAAAATGCACATAAATCATACCCGGGTGTCCATAGAAAATAAAATCATAAACTATTTAAAAGCAATTATGGAATGTAGAATACATTATATATTAGGAATTAAATATGAAAGCTCGATCGGAAAGGATGAAGGAAAAATCTAAATCAATATATTTTTATTCGATCCACTGCGATCCGTATTGAGCAGCGTGGTAGAGTATGCCCGTCCCCCAAATGAGAAGAGCCCGGTGGGCAACAGATGAACATAACAAGGAGTGCAGCTGAGATATTTTATAGACTTTACTGAAATCAGTGGCGGATTTACTAACAGGTTGATTAGACTTGAGCCCAGGGCGGCAAATTTGGGGATCGATATTATTAGAGCAACTTACAATAATTACAGAAATACACAAAAGTACTTCTTATGCAATTGCAACAAAATTTTTGGAATGTAGAAATAATCTTGTAATTAATAACTAGGAAGTGAGAGCGGATAAATTTATCAGCCTTTATATGTGAAACTCAAAATACAAAATAATAATTTACAAATTTATTAAAAACTTATCAGAAAGATAGAGAACAAAAATGTATGAGCTTTATTTTACTCTAGTGAATGACCCCCATGAAATATTTGACCACCTTACGCAATCTACAACAAAAAAAATTTAAAACTACAAAATCATAGAGAATTCATTTTATTTCAACTATCTAAATACATACAGCAAATACATACACCAAACATTATATAAAATACCAGCCAACAATCATATAACTTAATAAATGTCTAACTACAAAATAATTAACTTAATAATTCTACATATTTACAATGTTCTACACAAATGAGTAGATGAACAACTTTAAATACATTTTCCGTTAAGTGAAACAATGTTATCGATGTAACGTTTTGACGATGTAGTTGTCGAGGGTCGGCATATCGACGATTACATAACCGCACGCCGTGAGCATCGAATAGTTAAAATGTATAAATTCCGCGGTAATATTAACTTAAAATCTTGTTTCAAGGAAAAAAGTTACAAAAATAAGTAAATATTATTTTTCTTTACAAAGTAAATTTAGTCGTTACAGAAATTATATTTGACTACAGCTCGCCTATCAGTGCACCAGTTGTCATCTAAAAAGCAGAAATGGCTTCTTCAATAAAAGATGATCTTTAATCGAAGAAATAAAATCATTTGTATAGGACATCGTACTAATATAATACAAACGAAAAAATGCTTACAGCTGAAACCAGTCTAGTTCCCTTAAGTCTTTTTATATTAATAAATCTGTCAAACGGATCTATGGCGGCGAACGACCACACTATTGATAAAATCGTGTAGGAGGCACTCATTAAACTGGGGTTAGCCCCATTTTTTTTATGTATTTAAAGTAGCAAACGAGCGTACAGCCCACCTGATGTTAAGTGGCCACCGCAGCCCATGGACACCCACATCCAACCTCAAACAAAACCCAAAGCTCCGTTTGAGGTCGCATATGGATGCGTCACTACTCCTGAGGACTAAGGCGATCGCCTCGCTACATGCGTGCCCGGTAACCGCACAAAATTGCCTATGTTTGCGCATTATATTAATACTTTAATGAATATTTTTACATTATGTGTAAATATTAGCAATCACCGGAAGGTATTTATCTCCTAAAGAACAAGCCCGAGCAAAGGGGAAACCTTCGAGACTACAATGATTCTCTTCCACCCCGTGGTGCGTAGTGCCGGAGGGTAGGACAGGAAGTTCCCCTTACTGTATGGTAGCCTATAGACATTTGCGACTATAGCACCCCCGCGTTCCCTACCGAGCCAGGCGAGACTATATTGCAAGTATCCCAGTGTAACATGTTTCAATAAAGAATGCAATCCGAAAGCCTCCTGCTTGTGTCTCGCTCGCACATTATACTGAGGCAAATAAAAACGGCGGCGGATTTGCCAGCAGGCTGAGGCGATTTGAGCTAATTTGGGGATCGATTGTATATATGAAGAGAAACACCCAAAATTTAACACAAGTACAGAAGTATGTCTTGTACTATTTCAACCAAACTGTTGGATTGTAAAAATAATCTAGTAAGACAATTGTAGAGGTGAGAGCCGCAAACATTTAACAGCCCGTACTGGGGAAAGTGTAAATCCGCCAGTAAACAGAAATGCCGCCACTTTGGATTCCTTTTTTATTGGGACTGGTTATAATTATTGTACAATTACGTCGTTTTTATAATTATTTTTACATAAAATTGACTTAAATATTTTAGCAATAACGATGATCCATCACAAATAAAGCACCTTTTTTGTTTCATTGAATTACGTTATTCATTTCCGAATGATATGTACAATTCTATACAATAACTATACAAATCCAATCAAATATGCTTCGAATAAACAAGTAAGCTGTGATAGCCTTGTCGTTAAGGTTCCGGCCTCCCATACGGGGAGACCGGGGTTCGAACCTGCACGCACCTCTGACTTTTTTGATATGTGCGTATTAGAAATAAATGATCACTTGGTTTAACGGTGAAGGAAAACATCGTGAGGAAACCTGCACGCCTGAGAGTTTTCTGTAAAATTATTGAAGGTGTGTGAAGTCTACTAATCCGCACTTGGCCAGCGTGGTGGACTATGGCCTAGCCCTTATTTTGTGAGGAGACCCATGCCTAGCAGTGGGATATTAATGGGTTGATGATGATGATGCATCGAATCGTATGTCTACGTTTCGCTTTAGTTGCCGACACAGTACAATGAAATATTGTATGATGGTCTAGTATAAACTGTTGCAGCTACAAAAGAAACCACTCTACCAAAGAGCTACGGACATTGGCCTACCAACACTCTTATGAACGTCGGGTCCGCGCTCTAGTCACAGCTGAGAGAGCAACAGCGGCGCGCCAGTCTCGCCCGAAATGCTGAATATAGAAACATTCACTAAACTGGACTGTGGGTAATTTGAGTAAGTATATCGATTTTATTTAATAATGCTACGAATTATGAATGTCAAATAATTTCACCTGACCCTCCTCATTCTCAGCGGAGGCTCACCCCCTGCAGTACATCAAAGGGTTGATGATGAAGTGTAAACAATACGCTTAGTCAAGGGGAACGCGCGGGAGAGGGGGGCTGGGGAAGGCGGTTTGTTCGGAACAAACGATCGCGCGAAAGCAACGCTGATATCGTAAAGAAGTTAACGCGAGCCACCGCGGCCACCGCTCGCTCTGATTTTAGGTATTGTTATATTTTTATGTTCCGATTAAAATTTACTTTTCGAAGTGCATCTTTCATTTCGCCGAATGAACCCCGGAAGCGACACTGGGCAACCCGATACTACTTTTACGAGAGTAGTTTTTCGGAAAATATTTTAGAGGATGGACCGATAGTTCTAGACCCGACGTTCGTCCCTAGGCCAACGATAATAGTCTATTATAAAACACTAAACACAACAGCTACAATACGAACTGGACTCTGTGCCGACGTGCTAAGGCTCGAATTGCAAGCGAGTTAAACCTGTTCCTCTTCGAAGACGATCTTGAACACTTCGTCGTACGTGTTGACGAAGTGTATCTCGATGTCGTCCTTTATGAAGGTCGGGAGGTCGTCGAAGTCCCTCCTGTTCTCCTCGGGCAGGATCACGCAGTTGACGCCCACGCGCTTTGCCTGCCAACATAAAAGATAATTAAAAAAGGGTTTTACATATAAAAATCGAATTTTATTTGCACGAATAAACCATATCAAGGTCTTACGGCGTATGAATACAGGCGACAGGAATCAAATGAGATGAAATGCATACGCACTAACAAATTGTCAATTACATTTTTTTCTTAAATGTACAGCCGGATGGGAACGCGACCTCAACTTAGAAGATAGTTTTTAAGAGTGATGGAACTATAGCTGACCGGGAAGAGAATCAGTTCTGAACTAACGTTGGGTCTCGGTCGGAGAGCTGCACTTGCCGAGTACTCTTGCAGCGAGGCGACCATCCTAGTCCTCGAGAGTAGTGACGCATCTGTGTACGACCTCATATAGGGAACCTGTCTGAGGTCGTACGTAGATGCGTCACCACCGCTCAGAACTAGGATGGTCGCCTCGCTGTAAGCGTACCTGACAACCGCATCTCTCCGGCTGAAACAAGATTTACTCCACGGCAGATGTTACGAGGGTGGCGGTGGTACCTCACCGGACGAACTATAATATTACCACCTGGAAATTTCCGCAATATTCCGCCAATAAAGCCTGCCGCCTTTGAGAATAAACACCTGTATCTAACATGTAGCCCATTTCGACATATTGAGGTTATTGTAATCAGTAAAATATGTTTTAAATGTTTCCCTACTTGAAAGTGCTCTACTAGATCTATCTTTGGTGCCTCAAACTCTTGCGTATACGGCTCGCTAAATAAAACACGCCAGGCGTGTGCCGCCACACTGACGTTTGTGTTCGTTCCAAGGCTGCGGGAACAATACCTGTTGTGTTTCGAGCCGCATAATTGAATCATTTCGAAAATTAGCGCCGCAGTCAGGGCGTTAAGTGGCACTAATTTTTAAAACCACTTTTCGAGTTAAGTCCAAAGGGAGGATCCCTTTGGACTTAACTCGAACAGCGGTTTCGGCACGTAACGGCACTACAGCTCAAGGACGGCAGTGTGACGCGTGCGAGCACTGACCGCGATGATCTTCTCCTTGATCCCGCCGACGGGCAGCACGCGGCCGGTGAGCGAGATCTCGCCGGTCATGGCGAGCGCGCGCGCGCGGCGCCGCAGCGCCAGCGACAGCAGCGCGCTGGCGAGCGTCACGCCGGCCGACGGGCCGTCCTTCGGCGTCGCGCCTTCGGGCACGTGCACGTGCAGGTGGCTGGGGGGGCGGAGGGGACGTGTGTATAAGTATAATTGAGCACTTTCGTTCGTTTATTATCTAAATCGATATAGATAAAACAAGTGGACCCTTTCCACATTTCCATTTCCTCTCCGTGTCAGACCGCCACGCAGATGGTCAGTACGATCGATAGTTTAAAAATCTTTTATAAATAATATCAGGTTTTAGGGTTCTGTAGCCAAGTAGCAAAACACGGTATACGTGAAATGTGCATCATCCAAATGTGGTCTCTACTGGACATGGCCTCTCCAAATAGGCGAGACTCCTGAGAACCGGTCGTATGCCGCCTGAATCCAAAGGTCTCCGTTGTCTTCTCCAAGTTATCAGTCCACCTTGTCGACCTGTGCTTGTTTGGCCTAGAAATCCGTAAACGAGCGAAATTCGAAAAAAATATAGGGGGTGGCACTGCATACTTATACCTAAGAGGGGAAAAATAATTAGAGTCCCCATAAGCATATGGGGCATTGGTAAAGTATGCACTTCTACAATCGTCATAGAAGTCCTATCCTCTAATTATTGGGCCACACAGTCGGAAATTCATAAAAAAAATAAGGTAGGCTCGAAAATTCAAATTACGTAAATATTGGCTGAAACTTATTCTCCATTCAAAATGGCAACGTTTCCCTCCCTACGCCCCACCGGACCAAAATTCTTTTTATATCCCACAGCTAGACCCGGATCTCTTCCCACAACTCCGTAAAGTATCACCTAAGTAATAGCTCATTACCTAGTATTGAGAAAGTCGTTGTCCGGATAGTGCTTAGCTAAGTAGTTCCTGGCCACGGTCAGCGCTATCCGGGCTGACTCCTTCATGACGTCTCCGAGGTGGCCGGTCAGCTCCAGCGAGCCGGACTGCGACTTCTCGTCTTTGTGCGTGTTCCGGAGCGCCGTTTCTATGTACAGCGTGCTGCCACCTGGTGACATAATGTTACAAATTTATTTATATTTTTTCTATAGGTGGTAGAACTAGGTTCGCCCAAGGAAGTATCACCGCCGCCCTCATAATCCGCCGTGAAGGTATCTTTGTGTTTCAGTTGTCGAGGTGCGGTTGCCGGACACAATTACAGCGAGGCAACCATCTTAGTCCTCAGGAGTAGTGACACATCTACGTACGTACCTAGTTTTGTTTAAGGTTACAAGTGGGTGTCAATGGTCGCGCAGTCCATCTAGTGTTGATTGACCACTGCCGCCCTCGGACGTTTCAAACACGTAAGACTGGAATCTTGTCCTATATGAGATCGGACAGAACCGTTGCTGCTTCTGAGGACTAAGTTAGAACGCCTCATATTGGATTGTGTCTCACCTTCAAGTTACTAACCAGGGCAAGTTAATACAATAATAGGTGGTGGTGGCCCTACCGCAGGCGAACGTCCAGTACTACCTTCAAATGTATGTACCCAGGTCATTCACCCGGACGATAGATGATATGTAAGATTCTTGATCTATATGCAATTCGTTACCGATGTTAATGAGCAGTGACCGCTTGTTACCAAGCGAAGTTGCTAGGCAACATAAACGTATACACTACATAAACAGAGACACAATCGAACTGTTTATGTGGTTACTGTCGCCGATGGAGATTTGAAAATATAGTATGTAGAAAAACATAGCCATCGTCTTGTGTTCTTTTGTACCCGTGTTATGTAAACGACGAGCCAACATTCACACCTCCACTGCGGCGCTGATATTCGAAAAGATTGCCGAGCAGCAAGAACACACCACATGTGTTTCCCGCAGTCTTGGCGCGCACGCGACCGCCAGCGCGGCGGCATGCCAGAGCGGGACAGCAACAACAGGACAACGGTCGTATTGTCACCCTCTGGCGCAGCGCCGACAACACACCTGGTGTATTCGGCCGCCGTCTTGTATAGGTTTAAATGCAACACGCCGTATCCGTGCGGCGCGGACAGTAGAGCATGTTTGCATGAGACGTGTGTTTGCTACAGACAACGGGTTAACAGTCCAACGTACCCATAGCGGTCCAGGCGAGCCCCATGACGACGCCGGGCGGCGTGATGTCGTACATGCGGTCGTGCTTGAAGGTGGGCTTGCCGACCAGGTCGGCCAGCTTGTCCTCCGTCACCGTCATCGCCTCCGCCTCTCGCTTCACTATCTTGTACGCCACCTTGCGGGCTATCTGCAAATATTAGTACAATAGTATCTCGTCTCGCACTCCGGTTAGTTTTGAAGCTATACTTCTTTTAGAACGTTTGGGAAAAATGATGAGAGTGAATATATAGAACGCACGCGCACCGACTTCTAAAATCGACACCGTGAACTTGGCTAGGTATGATTATTATTTTCTTCACGGTCTGAAGTTA
>DWKL01003656.1:0-11294 GCA_018249415.1 Phareas burnsi
CTGCTTCACGGCGGATTATGAGGGCGGCGGTGGTACTTCCCCAGACGAACGATTGTTCTACCACCTTTCAAATAACAAGAATAACAGTAATTGATTAATGATAATGAACTTACAATCTTATCATTATCTTCTTAACGCCAAAATATACAGAATAAACAAGGTTTCATTACATATTCGCCGAATGTAGCTAAGTTTCATTTACTAAAGTGCGGATTTTTTGCGCACGCCCCACGCGGCTTCAGATTGAAAACTAGGTATGTGCCTAATATAGTTAGGTTTTTCGAGAATATTTTCAACCACGAATTTCGCTTTCATATTGTATTAATTTAAAAGTTCACGAAAAATGTCTCGAATCTGCTAATTTATTTTTAAGTTTCGCGTCCGAGAACGGCCCGTTTTTGTAATTAGATTTTTTATATGCTGCAAAACTGAAATTCCTACTGAGATTGAACACGAAGAATGCTTAAAGAGATAAATATGCACTGCATGATTTAGTTACACTCAAACTTGGGTTTAATCATTACAATATGTGAAGTGATTTCTATAACATTTTTCTACGGTAACATTTTACTTAGAGGACATTAGCAGTAAATTCCACATTACAGGATTGTACAACTCGATTAATCGCATCAGAGGTCGTCAGGCGGTGTAACCATCTTTCACGTCCAGGTAACCACCAAAGATTGTGACTCTGACAACTGAGCTAGTCATTCATTTAATGAGGACAGACAGTCTCAGCAGAGGATATAAATGGGTGCACTGATACAATCTTTTTATAAGAGGTAATATTATTGTTTTGAAGCCAGTGACAAACAAACAGTAAATTCCAAATGTAACAAAATTGATCGATATTTTACAAATAGCAAAAGATGTGATGAGCGTTCAGGCTACGATGATTTCTAAACTTTTAAGGGCGATAATGAAAGTAAATCTTCGACGAAATAGTGTTAAGTAAAATAAATTTAAGTGAGACGTACGTAATAGACAGACAATTCAATTAAGACACATGCTTTACCACCAGCGAGTAAAGAGTAGCAAGCCGAAAAAGTAGGCAATGATCCGTGATAAACATTGAAAAAATTGAGACGGGGATCGTTATTTATCCGGTAAACAAGTATGGTGATGGTACTGAAGTTCGTAGGTGGTAGAACTACAGTTCGCCCGTGGGATACCCCCTCTACTCTCATAATCCGCCGTTAAGCAATTGTTATGTTTCTCTTGGAGAATGTAGTTGAAGGGACACTTATAAGCGAGGCGCTTATCATAGTCCTCAGTAGTACTAACGCATCTAAATACAACCTTCGATAGGGCTCGGTAATGTTTGAGTTTGTTTGTCTGTTTGAGGTCAATTATGGGTGTCCATGGGTTCCTAAGACCACTTATCATCAAGTGGCCTACGTGGTCGTTTTTTACTTTTCTCACATATAAAAAAAATATCCAATGTATTTGTAGGTCGTTTACCCGCGTTCACTCTGTATGTGACCCTCCCCTCAAATTCGACCTACGTAATCATCATGCCCAATATACAATTTGTACGTATTACACTACCTGTGTGTTATATAAATGGACTGAGTGTTCAATTTGAAATCAATTATTGTACTAACTTTAATCACCGACTTCGATAACTTCCGAAATTTAAACCAAAAAAATTTTTTTTTTCATTTCAATTAATAATTTTTTTAAAACCAATGCATTGCTTTTAAGAACTAAAATAGTTCTACGATTGGCTTTGTATGTTCGCTGTTGAGCACGGGTCTCTTCCCACAACTGGGGAGGACCTAAAGCATACCTAATCCACCATGATCCAATGCGGTTTGGTGGAGATACGGATTAGTGGCCAGTTAAGTTTTGAAACCGCCCACACGGCCTCCGACAGGATTTAACGACTGTTATCCAATGATAATAACCGGAAACGATGGCTTTACGTGCCCTCCGAAGCACGGAAGCGCGTATCAAATTTAGCCACTAACGGTCAACGATGCAACTTCTGACCACGCCCGACGTTGCTTAACTTCGTTGATCGGTTACGATCTGCGCAAGCCGCGGGGCTATGAGCTACTACGATTAATCTGAATTAAAGACAACTACTGGAACTATAGTTCGACCATGGGTACCCCCGCCGCCCACACAATATGCCATGAAGCAAAAAGAATTGCTCCGCTTGGGGAGTGCAGTTACTGGATATAGTTACAATGAGGCGACCATCTCAGTCCTCAGTAGTAAGTAACTCATCTACGAATGACCTCAGATAGGACTTCCGTGCACGTTGACGTTAGACTATCATGGGCTGCAGTGACTCCTTTACATCAGGTGGCCTGTACGCCCGTTTGCTACAAGTAAGACTTATTTCATTACACAGAAGAGTAAGTATCACTCTCGTAATTCATCTTGAATGTATAACCATACATCGGGTCGATCCACTGTCCGCCCAATTCGTCTGATCTACGGCCTGCCTTGATTACATTTGGATTGAGGCTATAGAACAGTATATGCACTGTATAGACTGAACCTTAATATCTCCGTTCAGAGCCACATCGATTATGTTCTGAAGCTCACGCCTGTGGGGACGGTGATCGCATCGTCCTATAAATAGCACACCCTATGATAATTTTGTTACAAGGTATTTATGAATAATGGTGACGTTAGGGACAATGTATTAATGGTAGAAAAATAATTATCCAGGAATACTGCTAACGTTTTTACGATTTTTCATTTTTTTTTTCATTTTAAGCAAACTGTTTCTATATTCAAAGCCTCACACTAGGATACCTACCCTACGTCGTGGGTGCCACGGATACATACAATACGAGTACACAAACACCCAGACCCAGAATAGAAATCTAAATTAATTATTAAAATGTCTGCCCGACCGTCAATCGACCGTGGAACTCTCTGCATGTCAGATCGGTATAGTAACCGCTACGCCACGCGGGTCGTCAAGCATTACACCCATATCACAGCTAAGCCTTATAACGGCAGTGCTGTTTTCTGCTTTGAAAGGTGTTGTAAGGGACAGATACTAACATGACTCTGTCAAACTCAGTTCTCAAGAGTGGTAACAGATCATCGTGGTCGACCTCAGGAAGGACTCTAATATTAGGGTATGTGGGGTTGAATACCATTAAGCAGATTGCATGTTCCCATACTACTTCGATGCTATAACAGCTAGTACTAACATTTCTACGTAGTAGAACTCTTGAACGCTTGCCTGGGGGCACAACCGCTGCACATATTCTGTCTTTAAGTCGAAATGTAGTTCTACTGTGTTCTAGTTTGAAGGGTGTAAGGCTGATTCACTTTTTTGAGGCGATCTATCTTAAGGCTCTGGATAAATTACGCACATGTGATCGACTTCAGACAAAACTTCTGTTTTATATGGAGTTTCTTATTGATGTCCATGGGCCGCAGTGACCAGTAAACATAAGTGGGCTATAAACTCGTCTACTGCTTTTATTAGATTAAAACATTGACAAACTAATAAATAGTAATGAACTAACCCAATATGAACGGAACTCTTACATGCAATTAGTTTCTGAATTAATTACATTACGTTACATAAATTTACGACATCTATATATTAATACGTGACGAGAAAAATTTGTATCTTTTTAAGCATATTACTCGTACTGAAGATTGTGAGATTTGACACAGTGAAAATTTATACGGAGAAAGAGCGCAGAAAACTTTAATTTATATATAATGTATGTAACAAATACATTATATTAACGAAAATATAGCCTTTAATTAGTTGATTAGCTTCAAACTGTCAACGTCAAGCACGTAATAATCAAATCTGTGGTCAAACAGTTGCGCAGAGTAGAGATTGTTGTCAAAGAATTTTAAAATGTCAGATTGGCTCAATTCGATATGATTGGATAATAAAGTTTTTTTTATTTTGTGTAATAATGCCATCGAATATACCAAATAACCTCATCATCATCAAGTCATTAATGTCCCGTTGCTGGGCACGGCTCTCCCTCACAGAATGAAAAGGATTAGGCCACAGTCCACCACGCTGGCCAAGTGCGGATTGGTCAACTTCACACACCTTCAAGAACTTTACAGATAACTTTCAGGCATTCAGGTTTCCTCACGATGTTTTCCATCAAGTGATAATGAATTTCTGATACGCACATAACCTCGAAAAATCAGAGGTGCGTGCATGATGCGAACCCCGGACCCTCAGTGAGAGAGACCGAAATCTTAACCACTAGACTATCACTGCTTAGAACCTCAATATAGTTCAAACTTAAACATTAAATTAATTACAATCTAATTTCGACCACTGGGCGGTCACTAGTTATCATTGTCATTATATAGATACTTAAATTTATATTTCATAATTATGTTGTGTTATCTTTATACCCCATTCGCTTATTTTAAATGTCGAAGGTCGGCTGGCAGGGAATGCTTTAGCGTCAAATCTTTCTTCGATCTTGTACACATCTGTAGGGTTCATAAAGTTTAAATAACGATTTTTACACTCATATTCTCATATTAGAATTCCTTGTATCGTGGGTGCAACGATGACATACAAAAACCATTACACGAACACCCAGACCCCGGTCAAAAATCGAAATTCATTTACATGTTTATCCGACTGGGAATCGAACTAGGAAGCGTCTGCGTGACAGACCCGTATGGTGACCGCTGCGCCAATAACTAAATACATTGCTACCGCTAAGGAGCTAAGGTGCAGCATGCGTAACTCGTTCTACCATCGTCGATAAAAAAGCTCCATTTGAATAAATACCATTTCGTCAACAAAATGACGTCTGTTAGAAATCTGTTGTACGTCATCAGTTGAAGAGTTACATAGAACGAACTATTTCATCGCGGACTGGGATGTCTTTGTCACAAAGACTGAGTATTCATTAATTATGTCGGTCCATTAAATACGGCCGGAGCTTGACAAGTTAGGGTCGATCTACACTATCTTGCCGGACACCGGCCATTTATATCCCTTAGTTATTGTCTGAAATTAATTGTTTATATCTAGCGATATTGAAATTTTATTGGATCGTCATCAACTCATCAATGTCCCGCTGCTGGGCACAGGTCTCCTCTCAGAATGAGACTGGTTAAGACACAGTCCACCGCGCTAGCCAAGTGCGGATTGATAGACTTCACTCACTTGTCCTCACGATGTTTTCCTTCACCGTAAATGTATATGATAATTAATTTCTCTTACGCACATAACTTCGAAAAATCAGAGATGCATGCGGGATTCGAACTCAGGATACCGAGCGTGAGAGGTTGGAATCTTAACCATTCAGCTATCACTGCTTGCTTGATGCTAACTGGTCTAAGCGTAACCACAGGCTGGCTTTAGTATGAATACATCTTGTAATTTTAAGGATGAGAAATATAATCACCATAATAGAATATTACTTATTCGTCTTCACGTGGATGTCGTAAGAGGCGACTAAAGTCTCATACCGCTGGCTGAACAGAACGGTAGTGGTGTCATACTTGCAGAACGCATTAAACTTTATTACTTCTTTTTAGGGTTCCGAACGAAGGGCTATTATTAAACCTACGCCCCCGACCGTCTTACCTTTGAAGGAGTGTCTTTAGAACAGTAATCATTTTCAGATTGAAATTTTCACACATACTGTTACCATTTGATTCGATGTAGAAAGTATATTTACCATCTGTAGTGAGAATTGGCCCCAAGCGCAAAAAATGATCTCATTGTTCACATACTACATCAAGGCAAGGTTTTTGGTTCATTTTCAATCCATTACTTGCAGTTAAAACAAAAAGGTCGAATTCTATATCAAATCTCTCATGCTCAAGAAGGATTGTTATGCTAATAATTATTATTATTTATGTAAGAAGTGTAGCAAACTAGCGTGCAGGCCACCTGATGTTAAATGCTCGCTACAGCCCGTGGACACCCATATGTAATCTTAAATAGGGCTGAAGTCCTATTTGAGGTCTTACGCATCTACGTAACTACTTCTGAGGACTAAGATGGTCCTCTCACTTTACGTGTACCCAGCAACACAATACAGCACACAAACACAACACAACAAAGGCGGCGGTGGTACTTCCCCGGACGAATTATAGTTCTACCAACTTTTAAATGTTTCAAAATTAATTTGGAACATCTGCATAAACTTACCTTTACTATGTATGATATACGCCGCGGCTCGCTCTCGCCTCCCGCTTCTACGTATAATTCGATAATAACACACCGCACCGTTAGCTCACTACACACTTACCCTGGCAATAAACTCAACAATAACAAGACAACAGGCGAAACTTCTCGAATGCGCCAAAAAATTCAAACAAAACTTCTGAAGCGTATTCTTGAAGCGTTGTACAAATTTTCACGCGCTCATTTTGTTCTAGTGCTCACACTAGCTTTAACAACACGCTTTTGTAAATATATCAAGACATAAAACTGTTTACTGCTCGGTCGTTTAAATCTTAACTAAATCTAGTTCGGGCACAAGTCTTCTCTCTGTACGAAAACAACATAAGCCATGATCCACCAACTGTAACGAAAGTGGTCGTCCTGTACTGATGCCTCCAGTCAAGGTGCTACGGGTCTCGAGATATTCCTCTTTATCCGGCAACACTCAAGGGATGTCTGACTCCTGATGCTATATTCTGCTGTTTGGCGGTCATCCTCAGTGGAAACCTGAGTTTAGTTGAGCAACCTCCAAATGGTCGAAGGAGGCACATGCTTATTCATATGATTGACAATACATGATCTAATCTAATGCAGCTGTCGCTTTTAAAACAACCTTCAAGAGTTTGCGCCAAGAATTTTGAGTTCAGTTGAGCAGCCTTCAGGTGGTCGAAGGAGGCCAAATCTTATTCATGGACAATATATGACCTGTCTAATTCAGTTGTTGCTTTGAAAACAATGTCCAGGAGTTTCCTCACACTGCTTTCCTTTAGCATTAAAGCAAATGATAACAATTTTCTGATAGGCACATAACTCCAAGAAACGTAAGCCGGGATTCGAACCCCGGCCCGAGGCTATCACTGATGTTATACAATAACATGATATAATAATACAATACGTACCTCTAGTGATAATGCATAAGCATCTTTTTGCGTAACATGATGCGTCGCCATTCAGTCTCGTCAAACAGGCGGCGGTTTGTCTCGGTGTTACTCATGGATCGTCCTAATTTGCACCAACCCCACGAGTTAGAATCTTACATACTCAGCTTAAAGTTCATTTTCAATTGGAACTGACTGCGTTCATATGTCCCTTATGTTCCGTTCATGTGTCAGGACCTGCCAACCTTTGGTGTTTAATATCCCCAACCTTGTTTGTTCCGACCACTGTTGAAACTGTTGTTAACAACTAACAGACCGGTACATAAAAACGCCATTAGCGTAAGCGCGAGTACTGTAAATTTAACTGGAATATTTATTATGGAAACTTGACTTGATTTTACTTTTCATCTTTCTAGTGAAGTTATTCTCAGAGAAGTTCATTTCATCATCGCCATCTATCCATTCTTGCCCCACGGCTGGGCACAGGTCTCCTCTCTGAATAAGAGGGAATAGGCCATAGTCCACCACTTTACAAATTTCTCTCGGATATATAAATTTCCTGTTGTTTCCTGCACCGTTCGTTTGCAAGTGAAAATAGTTTTTAATATCCACATAACTTCGAAAATTCAGAGGTGCATGCGGGATTCGCAGCCCCAACACCTAAAGTGAGAGGTCGGAATAACCACTAAGCTATCACAGCTTATGTAAGTACTTTCATAGAATTGTAACCAAATCGTCTGAAAATACTATTATTCTAAAATTTATTCTGATTTCTTCGCAGTTGGTCAACAGTAAATACGAACTTACTTTTAGTACCTGTAAAATTTGAAATCCAAGAAGTTCCAATAATATGATTGTAATTGCGTAATTTTGTATACGAATCATAGATCGATTTGAATCTGCTGTTCCAATTTTGCCTTCCAGCTAAAATGTCATGTCATAGAAAGTCTTCCAGCTAAAATTTTATAACATAGAACTCGACGAATCAAAAGTCTGAAGCCACTTAGCTTTCCTATATAATTTTACAAAATAGAAAGCTTAGGCTCAATATAGATTAAAAATTGAACCGACGATATTGGAACGAGCTGCAAATCCGCTTAGCGACGTAATTCCTATAACTGCTCCGCGGAAATCTTGCGCAATTAGCACTGAGTGGGATTTTCTTTAAATTTATTTTCTACATCTAAATATACTACTGGATCATTTGGACATCTGGATATTTAAATAGTGTATGCAATATGGCCTTGAATATCAACACTCTTCGAGGGTGGTAGAAACTTTCGTGGTTCTACGCCGTGGTTCACCACCGCCAACCCTATTCCCTTAGGACAGAAGTGTCAAACGCTATTGTGTGCTAGTTTGCAGGATGTGGTAAGAGACACTGCTGGGCGAGGGTATCTTTTCAGAATGAGAAGGATTAAGTCATAGTCCACCACGCTGGCCAAGTGCGGATTAGTAGACTTCACACATCTTCGAAAACTTTACAAAGAACTCAACTAGGTTATCACTTTTTCTAGGCTATCACGAGAGTATCCTAAATATTCTCGAAGTAAAAAATATCATATGCTATATACAAGTCTAGGTTTATACCTAGCCTTGTAGCCTAGCCACATAGTCCTTATGACTGTGTAATCACAGTCGTACCACGGTGTGTTCTACCACTTAAGCACAAAATAGTGACAATAAAATTATGCTGCGACGGTACAATGCGTTATGAATCCTTAATATAACAAAGAACCCTGGGACTTCTGTAGACTCCAGGTGATATTTTTATAAAGAATGTAAACTTTAATAAAAGTTTTGCAAGACAGTCCTTTGTACGGAAATAACTGGAGCATTATTACGTTACAATTAATATAGCGATGCTCCCACGATAATTAAAAATGAAATTTCAGAAGAGCAGAGTCTTTAAGCGAAGGTTGCAGAAGTGGGAATAAAAACTGAAAGAGTAAAGCTCATTATCACTGTGAGCCCTAATTATTGCCTTACGTGTCTATCGGCGTGTGCATGGTTATATGGAATGAGCTACCCTGCTGACATGATGACACATGAGGTTGCTACGGAGTAATTTGGCTTCCTATGGCCCAAAATATCGATTTATCAAACAGCCAATAGGCTGTACACCGTTTTCTTTACTTGTTATTATTTAATTTTCTAAATGTTCTAAAAGATTTCCTACATGGTTACGACCCTTGTTATTTCCCACTACTGACCACAAGTCTTCTCACAACTGGAGAAGGCCTGGAGCATATCCCACCACGCTGCTCCAATACGGATTTGTGGGAAAACGGATTAGTGGCCAACCCATGTCGAAAATTTTCAAATCGCCCACAACGCCTCCGGCAAAGTTTAACGACTATTATCCAATGATAACAACCGGGACTGACAGCTTAACGTGCCCTCCGAAGCACGGAAGCTCGGGTTAAATTTAGCCACTAGCGGTCACCTACCCAATGCCCGACCGCGCCCGACTTTGCTAGCTCTGTAGATCGGTTACAATCTTCGCAAGCCGCGAGGCTATATGCGCGCTTCATTGATGCCATTATTTTATTAATATTATACTCGTGTGATGGTTTATTTGATAATTTTTAATCCGTAAAGTTTATTCGGTTACCAACCCACCTATATTAATACAGTTACACGTTACAAGTACAGAAAAACCCATGAACCTATGTATAATAAAATTCTCGAAGGTGTATAAATTCAGCCAATCCCCATTTGACCAGCGTGGTTAACTATGGCCCAGCGCTTCTTATTCTGAGAGGAGACCCGTGTCCAGCAATGGGACATTAATGAGTTAATGTTCGGATCATATATCCGAAATATATCGTTCATAATTCTAGTTTTTTATCGGAAGAAATCTTTTTTTAGAAAGATTGGAAATTATTGAAGCTTGATATAAGCCTCTGTAGATATCGATAATATGTAGAACTATCTACAGAGGCATGGCCGCCACCATATCTATAGCAGTAATATTTTCTGTTTTAATAGGTGGTTTAATGAATGCGGTCCAATAAAGTTACGAGGAGGTAATAAGTACCTCTTCCTATAAAGGAGAAGTACCAATTTAGTCCACATCGAAAACTGTTCAGTAGTTCAGTCACATTCGTTTATTGCATACAAATGGCGAAGGAACGTATATTTCACTTTTTTCTTATAATTTTACGTTTTGTTATGTTTAAGAGTGGCAAACGAGCCTGCAGGCTACTTGACGTTAAGTACTCACTACAGTCCATGGACACCCACAGCTAACCACAAATATAAATAAAGTCCCATGTGAGAGCATGTGTGGTTGTCACTACTACGAACTTAGATCAGGACAAGAGGGCAGAGGACAAGAGGTCGCATTGTCATAAGTGAATTATGAGGGCGGCGGTGATCACTACTCGGATGAAGCCGGATGGACGTTCAACTATGTTTTGACCACCATTTGATGATAGGTGTTCACCGCATAAACAGTTACAAGCCATACCAAATGCATAGCTTCCTTAAGAACTAAGTTACAACGCCTCGAGTAACTGTGCCTTTACCACACCTTCCAAACCAGAACACAGGCGTTCAACTCCTGTTCAGGACAGTAATAGGCGTGGAATGTTACCACCGAAATCGGACCACGAATCGTTACACCATCTCCAAAAATGTTTCAAGTCACGTAAATATACTTGCACACAGTTGAGATAAAACGAAGAGACTGACTACCTAAACTTTTTACTAGCAAAAGTTGTTATGATTCAACTCGATGCTAGTTCCCTGACCCCATTCACGCCGAGTTATGAACTAAATCTCATATAGTCGGATATTCATTTAATAACACGTACTCTATCCGTGTATGCAGTTCGCTACGAAACTGGATCACTAGCTGCCTTGCGTGAATTTGAACATCTTCATATGCAAAATGCAAAATAGACATACCAAATTCGATTGCAATATTCATTATATATATGAAGCTTACATAGCTGCCTGGTTTGTGGAAATCCTAACCGATCTACAAGGTATTGCTTTAATATGCCGGGCGCGGTCGGGAGCTGGACGGGTTACCGCTAGTGGACAAATTTCATGCGCGCTTGCGTGTTTCAAAGGGCACGATAACCAGTCTCGGTCATTGCTATTGGATAGTATTTGGATAGAAGACGTTAAATCTTGTCTGAGGCCTTATAAGCAGTTTAAAATATTCGATACCGGTTGGGTATTGATCCATTTTATTTTATTTATTTAACAAATTTTTGTACACAAAAACACATAAAATACACACACAAACAAGAAAACGTAGTACA
>DWKL01003657.1:0-11294 GCA_018249415.1 Phareas burnsi
GACACCCACATCTAACCTCAAACAAAACCGAAGTTCCGTTTGAGGCTGTACATGGATGCGTCACTACTCCTGAGGACCATGATGGTCGACTTGCTATATGTGCCTGGCAACCGCACCTTTCTAACCGAAACACAACAACTGCTTCACGGCGGATTATGAGAGTGGCGGTGGTATTTCCCTAGACGAACGATTGTTCTACCACCTATTCAAATATGTTGGTATCCAGGTCACAGCGCGAACATTTTGCAAGCAATCGTAGAAGCTGAACGCTACATAAGCTACGACGTGACAGCGTGCAACGTCCGTATGCAGGTTCATCTCAAGAGCATCGCTCCCTTCCACTATCGACCACATAGTAGCAGATTGCTCCCACGGGAGCCACTGGGAATGGCATCCCCCGACTACCAGGAAGGTAGCCGCTAAGCCGACAATAAAACCTAAATCTCGGCCACCCACAATACAGTGGATGTGATACCCTATTGGTAATGTTTTCACATTATATTATTTTATATAATATTATATTATTATGAGGAAATATTAATAATCCAGGAGGTATTTACCTTCTTGAAAATAAGCCCGGACAAAGAGGAATCCTTAAGAGCCAAATAATCTCCTCCCCCTTCCGCCTCCCTATGGTGCACGGTGCCATAGTGTATGAGAGGCCGTAGATAAGACTAGGAAGTTTTTAATTTCGTTCTATATCTGTTTGGTTTTTGGATAATTCCTATCTGATGTTGATAATCGATATCTGTGGACTTACACGTCCATTTGTTGGTTCTCTTACATACAAAAAACACTAATTCATATTCAAAAAGGTACCTGAGAACTGAAATAAAGCTTGAAATAATTTAATGACTTCGCAAAGTAACTGATCTAAACTTTTTCTTATGGCAAGAGAGTCGCAAACTGACTTTTAATTCCAATCTGCATGCCGATCAAGTTACTACAGCGTTCAGTTCACTTCAGTTGCATGGTGAAATAACAACGATTCGATCTCCCGTGGTAGTGATTAAACTTAACGGAAATCCATTCAGTACATTTACCTTTTGAATCACTACAAATCTGTCTGTCAGATGGCCACTAACTACAGATTCTGTGATTCGTTGCCTACCTGTTGTGAATTAAGTGAGCTATAAAACTTTTGGTACGTTACGTTTCACAAATTGAGATTCGTGTACAATTTCTTTGTACTTTTTTTATCAAATAAAATAAAAAAACCTCTTCACTCTTACGCACTCACGCTCGATACGCTTCTTAAATTTCTGTAAACACTTGATAAAGATACGTAAATATAATTAATACGTTAATCTCAAATCTCTTAGAGGGTTTGATAAAACTGAAATAAGTATGTAAAATAAAAAAAAAAACTACCTGATACTATTAACTATGTAAAATACTTCATCGTGTATAGTGTTCATGTAAGCATCCGGCTAGCTGGGCATTGAATCCTGGACTACAATCGTTCCGGGTCCAATTCACGTTCCGTTAACATTACATTAAAATATTTAAGACATTGATACTTACAAAATTTTAACAAAATAATCACGTAAAACATCTAATTCACATAAAACAATACGACACCATATTATTAATTTGATAACAATATACATTTCTAAGGAATCCTTCAACAAATGAGCAATATTG
This sequence comes from Phareas burnsi, assembly GCA_018249415.1. NCBI lineage: Eukaryota > Metazoa > Arthropoda > Insecta > Lepidoptera > Hesperiidae > Phareas > Phareas burnsi. Next base: position 1,645 of record DWKL01003657.1, read on the forward strand.
AACGGCTTTTAGGCGCCGGGATTCGTCATAAATTATAATACAACGAAATAGCCACTTTTGTTTGGAGGAGTGTATTACAGTCACGCGCGTTGTTACCCTGTCACAATTACCAAATACGCACGTATTACGCGCTTACATACGGTACGCAGTAAAACAGGCTTGTTAATTGTTTATAGGTTGTACGTTCAGTACTTACGTAGATTCATATTGATATTATTCTAATATCGGCATCGCTAATTATACATGAATACTGTTTATTGTCGATAATTTCTTTAGTATTTTTTCATGTACAAAATATAATAAGTGGATACTGGACTTATCTGTAATTATCTCACATAGGAGAAAAATCTGAAACCGACCACAAATGTACTGTAAATAATAAGTTGTATTACAATGTACGAGTATACCTGAGTTTGTTTGCAGAAGAAACATAAAACACATCCATAAACAAGAATACATGAAATACTTTGACATCGCAGAAACATTTGTGACGGTGGCTTTACCGCTCTCAATCCAACTCATTCTTGGTCTCGGATCTTCTCTCAGTATGAAAATAGTTAGGCCATAGTCCAATAGATTGGCCAAGTGCGGATTGGTAGCCTCCGAACCTTTGAGAACTTGGAAATCTCTCAGACAAATACATTTCTTTACAATGTTTACATTCGCCGCTAAAGCAAATTATACTTAATTGCTAATACGCATTAAAGTTAGTAAAATCAGGGCCGGAATCTTATATGTAGGCTGTCACTATCACTTAAAAGGGTCATCAACCAAAAGGTCATAAAAATAAATAAAATTTTGTATAGTAGCTGAAGGAAGCCTAAGCTAATCCCTAGAGTCTCCGAAACAGTTTAAATTCAGATCTGTACGCAGACCAAGTCTTGTAGACTTCATCTGCACGTTCAAATGTCATCTCCCCCGACAGTGATTTAAGTTAACGGTAATCTATTCTGCTTTCACTTCTTATTTCCTACTATTTCATCCAGAACTGTTTAGATCAAAGATTTTAGTGTAAAAGGAATTTGACTAAAAATCAAAAATTGCGAATGTAATAAAGGTAAATTTTATTGGTAAAGTATAACTTGGTGGCCATCTGTATATTTAAGGGATTTAAGAGAGGTTCCATCCAGTTCCACTTTTGCTTGGTAAGTAATTGCAGATTTATGTATAGGTATGACTTATAGTGTTATTTATTTAGGCTATACAAATAAATAAAATGTACGTTCCTTTGTATGATTTCGAATTAACAGACTTTTCAAAGCTACAACTCCCAAAACTCAAGTCTGGTTTAATTTTCTTGTTTGTCCCTATATACGTCCGTAATACATACGTATAAACATTAAAGGACATGCAGATAAATCTCTAAGAGAGTTTGATGAAACTAAAATAACAGCATATTTTAATTAAACTTTCACGGGAATGTAATGATTCATAGGGAGTTGCCTTTCATGCGGGGAAGGTAGAGTGGAAGCTTCAGTGTTTCCAAAATATACCTTCGTACGTAATTAACATAAAATTAAAACCTAGGTTCAACTCTGGTAGAGTTCACCTCACGTCCAAACGCCGCAACGGCTCGATCTCCCGAGGCAGTGATTAAACTTAATGGTAATCTGTTCCACTTTCGCGATTTAATTTCCTTTGCTTAGTCTCTCGTGCCCAACTGTAGACGCCATGACACTGGGCCTACATTTTATGATGAGATCTTTTTTAAAAACAAATTAAATCATAACGCAAAGAGATGCATAAGACAGAAAAAAACATGTGTAACTATTTAATTATATATTTCGTTCGGGATAATCTTGGTAAATGTTGAACCGATTTTGACCAATATTGCGTAAAAGATGATAAACTGATATACGCATATATCAGTGATCGCCCAATGGCCAATTTTGGCTTCATTACAGAGGTCCGAGGGTCGCATATGCATCTTTTATTTTTCAAATTTATTTAACTTTAATTATCACCATGACTATGTCCTAAACTTTTTGTAATTTGCGAAGACATCTGCCACACACACACACACACACATGTGCCAAAAGTGGCACTGTAATGGGTTTATGGTGATGATGATAATAACGATGAGACAGGCGAAAACTTAAGAAAAAAACTTGCAATATAAAAACTATGAATTTTTTTAAATCATAAGTTTATGACTTTTACACCAGTGCTCATTTCGCATATTGTCGGTGAAATAACACACCGTATAAAATGGGTTATATATTAAGACTCTATTTAATTACTTCATCTATGTTACGAACTAATAACTTTAACAGATGGTAGAACTATAGTTCATCCGGGGAAGCACCGCCGCCGCCCTCATAATCCGTGGTGAAGCAGTTTTTGTGTTCCGGCTGGAGAGATCCGGTTGCCGGGCATACTTACAGCAAGGCGACCATCATAGTCCTCAGGAGTAGTGACGCAACTTCAGTTTTGAGTTATATGTGGATGTCCATGGGCTGCAGTGACTACTTAACATCAAATAGCTTGCACGCTCGTTTGCTACTCTACAAACATGAAAAAAACAACAATAATACCACATCGGCGAAAATACATCGGCATCGTGCCTATTAGTAAAAATAGTATTGTCGCTTCACACATTTCAATACCCGAATATCGGCAAGTTTAAGTACATTATCATGTCGACGTATGTAAATAGTCTCTAAGTGGTCATCACCGTTTATACACATACGGAATTCTAATAGAAACATCAATTTATAGTTGGCTTTAAAGGAGTTTTTTTTGTAATTTCTATTGAAGAGCTGTCATGCTTCTAAAAGAAGGCTTTTGGTTGTTTTAAAACAAAACATTGTAAAACTTGATTTTAATTTGTTTTGTCCTAAACAGATGTCAAGCTCAAAACTCCCGCGGCCGTGTAGCCGGCATATCCTATTTTTTCAATTATTTCTTTTTGTTGCGAATTTAGAATGTTCACAATCACATCCAAACACCAAGAGGATTTTTCCCGCGGTAATCGTAAAATTACTTTTATTTCTTCCAATTTCGCCTTTTAATTTCCTTCGCTTATTGTAAACGTGTTAATTATGTGGAATATAATATTTTAAAAATATGCATTTTGCGCATAAATTTACAACATTTAAAAACCATATTTATATTGCACTCAAAAATTTTGAACGCCAATTTTAATGAAATTGAATTAACAACTTATATTTTTGTTAACAATGTTAATTTACACTATTCAAAATTTCTCGTAATAGTTTATATTGTAATTACGTTTACATCAGTTACATGCTATGCTTCATGTAAATTCTGTAACTAGCACAATAAGACTGAAACAGCAACAGCAGCTTAACGAGTATAATCCTAAAGATTAAACTAAAGTACATAGCCCGGGCTACGCTATCCTAATTTAATTTACCTTAAAAGGGATACATAGATAAATACGTATAGTTCCGAGTAGCTCAAAGTAAGATGTTTTAATTAAGTCTAAGGCCTCGCGATAAATAACTGGCGTGGCGGGCAGTCGGGACGGCACTAATTGCTAGTATATTTAATCCGGGAAAATACTAGGGGCCCTGATTTCCATAAGCTTCAATTGTTTGTGTCCGTCCCCGTACCTGGATGCGATTTAGTTGCGGCCTTGCCCATTCGTGTTTACCTTCAAGCGACCAGTGCTGAATGACTAAGTTGGCATTTAGGCTATCTCATTATTTACCTAACATTTGAATGAACTGCAAAGCGTCGATTGCGCATAATTAAATCGAATCAAAATACTGGTCATGTAAATCGATACATTTATATCAACTGATCGATTAAATAAAGAGCAGCTTCACAATTTACGATATTTTATGTAATATATCCGGCATTTATGAACCATTTACGATGCTTACATTTCATACTTCTCGATTTCATATTCGAGACAGGCCGTTTTAACTAAAGTCGGGTTGCTCTTATGTTACAAGGTATTACTTGCCTACACTAACCGTAATATAAAACTGTATACTTCTAAAGTTATTCACCTATACTCTATATACTAACTTCTCATTAATTATAAACTAATAGTTTGTCTTTATAAATACATAAAAAAAATAATTTCCTCCATTTAAATCCAGGGAATAGTAGCGCTACATTTTATAGCACTTAATTGAACTCCAATATTTTACTACGTCTAATTCATTTACGAGACAATTTATGTAACAGGAAAAAACAACATTGTGCTTCTTTATTTAAAAGAAAGCTGATTGTGTACGCCACTCACGGCGCCGACTCGTTTGTGAAGGTAACAATGTTGAGTGGAAAAGAGTTAAAAGGCCGCGCCTCGCCGCAGAGCTCAAGTGTGCGCCCGGGGTTCGGTTACGTATCATTAACTTTGTTTTATTTTCACACAAAATCTCACCACATCAATTGCTTATGTTTTTAAATAGGCCGGCACAACATTATGGAAAGTCACCGCAAATAAAAGGTGTTCATTAAAAATATTTAAAAATTGTTAAAAGTATATTGCGAGAAAGTTGGCTGCAATCTTTTTTATGTCCCACGATTGGACACGGGTTTCTCCACACAACTGGAGAAGGCTTGGAACATACTCCACTACGCTCTTATTGGTTGAGAAACGGGTTAGTGGCCATCCCGTGTCGGACATTTTTGTACTGCCCACAAGGCCGCCGACAACGACGACGACCATTAACACTCACCTATCCAACTACTGACCACGTCCGACGTTGCTATGTAACTAACTCTGTAGATCATTTACGATCTACGCAACCCGCGGATCTGCGCGCAAGCCAGTTGGAAAACATAAAATTATTTTACTGCTTACAAGCTTACTGATTAGAAACAAACATTAAACAGCTTACTGATCGTACAAACATTATTATATTCATGAAATTAATATAGCCAAAAAACAAAACAGTCACATAATACACAATCGTACGTGCATCAACTCGTACTGCCAATAAACAATTAAACAAGCGTGTTTAACTGTGTAAAGCATGTGTACGCGTAATGTGCGTATTCGGTAATTGCGGCGGAAGAGCGCAGCGTCGCGCGTGACTGTAATACACTCCAAACAAAAGTGGCTATTTTGTTGTATTATAATTTATGACGAATCCCAGTCGTGTAAAGCCGGTTGATATTGCCCATTCGTTGGAACAGCTTCTGAGGGGTGTATCTTGCCGTCTGTTTACTAAGATACATAGTAGTTGGGTGACTTTAACAGTAAAGTTTCTTGTGTAATTATATAGTAAGGTGTGCAATTCTTTAATTAAATTTATTATTTTAATCGTCGTTAGGGCGATGTATAATTGTTTGTCATTTGTCTTTGTGTGGTATTTTTCATGAATCGTTTTTGCTTGCTTTTGCCATTCTGCATTTTAACTTATCATATAAAATGCATTCCGTTGTGTGTACTTATTATACTGTAGGTGGAATAACATTCATATTTTGCTTCAGCGACCTATTACAATCAGATGTTTATTATGTTTTTATGGCGTGAACATCCAAATTCGAGCGTAGGCACGCAGAAAGCTAGCCTTAAATGTTCGAATAAGATTTGATGTATTTTGTAAATATAAAAAAAAAAAAACTTCCTTACTACAGAAAAGAATGAAAAAATACCGGCTTGGCATTCATCCAAAGCTAAATTAGATAATGGAGTTTGCGTGCAAAAATATAGGAATCGGAGAACAAAGACAAATGGGGTCGACTCTGTCTCTGAAACATGAAATAAAATAACTTAGAAGATTGAGGCCCACGCACTGTATTCTTGTCGCATTACGCCTTAGTGGTGTAATTATCTATCTAATGGAATCCTAGTTGACAAAGATTATAAAAAAGTGTGAAATTTAGAGTAAAAATTTGAAAGAAAACATATATAGCTGCGCATTTCATTTGTTTTTATTTATATTTTACCCTTTTTTAATTAAAATTATCTTGATATTAGCTTGAATTACATATAATCTTTGTTATTGAATTTAAAAAAAAAATAATAGCTATGGTTTAATTATATCGATAACGCTTGGAACTTTTCTAGCGGATCAGGTTTTATTGGAATTATTTGATTCTATCGCATAATTTGGCGGCCGTCACTTCACTATGTACTTCCTGTGTACTTACTCATGCGGCGTAGCGATCCTTATTGTAATATCTTATCTATCTTAGATCCATCACAATCTTTATTTTCCGAAGAGGAAAGGTGATCGTTACTGTCCTTCAAGTAAATACAATTATTTTGAAAAAGATTATGTAGGTAAAAAAACAAGAGAGAGAGAGGGAATTAATATTTTCACATTATGTTTCAACCCATTAATGTCCCACTACTAGGCTTGAGTCTCCTCTTGTAATGAGGAAAGTCAGGTCATAGTCTGTCATGCTGGCCAAGTGTGGATTGGCAGACTTAATTCAAGAACCTTATAAAGAAATCACAGATGTGTAGGTTTCCTCACGATGTTTTCTTTTATCATTAAAGCAGCAAAGTTATAATTAATTTCTAATACGCACATAACTTTAAAAAACGGAATTGCGTGCGGGATTTGAACTCCGGACCTTCCGTTATGTTTATTTCTCTAGAATTAGTAGTTAGAATTTGTTAAAGTAATTGGAATGTTTAATCTCCGATCCGATTAGCCATTTTCTTTCTAAATACACGTCACGTAGCCGTAAAAAATATAACGTAGCGAATTTGTTTTTATACAAAGAGCTTAAAATATGTAAGTATACGAAATTGAATTTTTTCATGTTTCACTGCAGTTTGACAATTTTACAGCTGCTAACTTTGTTACGTTGTTTACGGCACGCCGACACCATTGATATACAGATGGTTCAAATGTTGTACAATATTAAATGTAACATATACAGAGTAATATATTGCAACGCGAGATCCCATGTCACAGTGATAGATCCTTACTCAGTAGAGATTTGGAGATAATTTGGATATCGGTTAACATACACGATGAATTGCCTCAGATATATCTCACACCCATTATAGATATATAGAGGAATGTATTTTGGAATAATCAACGCATCGCTGGTTAAATAGAAAAGTGACATAAAATAAATATTTTATCTTATAGATTTAATGAACTTCCTGTCAAAATATTTTCATAAAGTCTTTCTTAGTTTCACTATATTAATAATAGACGTCGCATGTTCCCTTTTTCTACTCTATAGTACACGCCGTATTGTTTTTATATTTGATATTATTTGTATCGGACTCCCAATTCAAAATCACCACGACATTTAGCCATCAACATAAAAATAAAAACTTGTTTTTAAAATATAGATATTTTTCTATTTTACCAACAATATACTGTAACACTAACTGTTATTTAATTATTTAATATATGTATTTCTTCATTTATTTATTTATGTACACAAAAACCACAATCAAATGCAACGGAATTTAGAAAAAATCTTCTAGTAGTACTTATTCCACGTAGGAATCTCTTCCAGCAAACCCTCAAAAAGAGGATAGAGAATAAAGGCAAACTTAGTGAATAATATATGATACATAAATATACATATACATAAACTTATATAATATTAACAAAACCGAAATCTTGTTTTAAGGTGCTAGAACTCTTCTTTCTGCTGTAGCGGCACCACCTTCACACCTATAAATATTCTATGTAATATGTGATTGCTGGGTAGACCTCCAGCGAGACAACCATCGTAGTTCTCGGGAGTGGTAGTGGTATTTGCGACCTTATATAGGACTTCAGTCCTGTTTCAGTATAGATGTGGGTGTCCATGGACTGCCATGGACGGTCAGTTTTCTCTCATTGGAGGAACGTGATAGTGTGATCTAGGCTGCTTCGACTTACGTAATATGGATTACGGCATGGGCCTTGCAATGGGATATAATGGGCTTCACCCCAGTCCAGATACTAGATATAATATATAATTCCCGTCAACACTTTGTATAATAAAAAAAATATGTTCGCAATACAAAGGAACATTTATTGTAATGTTAACTTAGTATCGGAGCCATTTCCTCTGATGTACAAAATATAAGATAATTATGATGTTCACTGAGATGCTTACTCAAATTAAATTGTCTTCATTAGAGTATTAATTAATTGGAACACGATTATGTCTAGTCGTTGTTTACAACTTATACACTGATACAATACGAAATATTTTACAGTGCTTGAAAATTATGAGATTTTATTATTTTCTCGATTGTTACTTCTTTTTTTCGTTCCAAATGTAACTGAAGTTAAATTTAGCATATGTACTGTATACCTAAAGCCTGATATTTAGGGATCACTGCAGCCTATGGGACCAATGAGCTCTGTAAACAGCGACAAATAAAATAAACCATCTATGAGAAATCTCTGATGTGCTAACTTTGGACACTAAATTACAATACGCCTTCATATATATGCCACTTTCCAAACCATAACACAACTGTTTCAAAGAAAAAATAAGTAAGGAGCAGTACTCCGTAGTTAAACTACGGACTCCTGAGGACTAAGACCTAACCTACAAGCTACAAAAGACCTACAAGCTCTGCTCTGTAGATCTCTACACTTCTACAGACTTCTACTTCTACATCTTGTTGGTTAGTTTTTTAGAAACTGGTTTTTCCCCTTTTTATTTATGAGTCTTAATGATTAGATATGTAATCAACTCTATGTAAAATTATATTTCAAGATAATAAGAATGTGTCAATTATGCTGAACATCTGTTATACACAAATACGCTTTCAATGGATATCGTACATGCAAAAAATCCTTTATATGAATATACAAACTCGACAGTCATTTTTATTACTGAATACAATAACCGTAGCTTTTGAACTAGTATTTATGAAAATAACAACATAAAAGTGTTCTGCATTTTGTTAATGCTTTCGCAGAATTGGCTTCGATAACAGATTCTCGTGAAAGGTACTTGTTTTCCGATAAAACTGTGAATATTATGAAATTTACGAGAAATAAAACCGTGAACACTTGTTATGAAAGCAAAGTGACAATTGACACTGTTGTCCTTTTAACGTTAAAGCCTCAGTAAATACCAAACATTTTATAATCTGTGTTCATTAATGAGGATATTCCATACAATTTTCGTCGAAACCTTGTCACTCTTAAAAAGCAATCAAATGAAAGCAAACACCACAATCAACGCCTTTTCTTCCTACACTACTAGTAACAAGCGCTGTTACTCACTGAGCTGAAGAAAGTGATAAAGCAAATTACACTAACGCAAGAGACATTCTTAGTAGCCAGGTGTAATGACGAATCTATGACCGGCCATAGATAGGATTTATACAAACTAAACTCTGCGTAAATGTTCATGGCAATGACCATTTAATATAATATAGGAGTAGCGAACGAGCATCCCACCAATATCTATAACCATCTCAAATATCATAGAAGTCCTTCCTCAGATGGCCAGTGGATGAGTCGCTATCCCCCAGGACATTTTGGTAACTCTTAATGTAGGTTTTCTTTTGTTTGAAGAATAGCAAACGAGCATGCAGGTCAACTGGTGTTAAATGAGCATTGCTGCTCATGAACACCCACAGCTAAACTCAAAGGTATATAGATGCGTCACTACTCCTGAGAACTAAGGTAGTTGCCTCGCCTTTAAGTGTATCCGACAACTATACCTCCCCAACCGAAACACAAGAATTGCTTCACGGCGGATTGTGAGAGCGGCAGTGGTACTTCCCTGGACGAGCCTATAAAATG
>DWKL01003658.1:0-11290 GCA_018249415.1 Phareas burnsi
TTAATTACGTAACGGGTACTGTAAACCGCAAATAGTGCAAAGTTCGGTGCGCAAAGATACAGTTAGTGTGGTGTGTAGTGATATGGTTAACAAAAAAGAAAAACGAACTGGACGTAGGATAGATAGACTAATCTACCACTAGTGCCTGCTGTAATAGTTCTAATAGTTGCTCCCCGCTACCACAGATTCGTCGTGACCAAGATCCATGCAACTGAGTCAAAATATATGCAATTAAAAACCGCATATCCTGACTACCCGTTACGTAATTAAAACGTCTCAAGTTTGATTGGAGTCTTATTTAAAACATCTTCACGCTATTTATGAAAATATTCCTACAATTGTCATTCTTGGAGTAATTCGATGCACACAGACAGACCGCAGAAAACGTCACTATCTTCCTGGCTTCTTGTGTTTCTATGTGTACGAGTCAAGGCACTGTGGTAGTGAATTTTAGGACAAGGCAATAAAGTGACCTTAATCATCATCGTCAACCAATTCTCGTCAAACTACTTGACGGCTCGAGTGGCGTGTAACCGTGCTAGTCTGACGCGCACTGGATTCCGGGTTCGATTCCGCAGATGACTAAATAATGAATTTAGATTTCTATTCCGGGTCTGGGTATTTGTGAAAACGTCTTTGTATTTATGGTATCCACGGCACAGGATCTAGAGTTGGGTTGAAAGCGTTAATATAATATTATCCCACTGCTGGGCACGGATCCCCAATCAAAATGAGAAGGGTGAGACTATAGTACACCAAGCCGCCAAGTGGGGGTTGGTAGATTTTACATACCTACGAGAACTTTGCAAAGAATTATCAGGGGTGTAGTTTCCTCACAATGTTTTCCCCTTAACGTTAAAGCGATTGATAATTGAACCATGAAGCATTTTTTTATGTAAGAAGAGCAGTAAACGAGCGTGCAGGCCACCTTATGTTAAGTGGTCACTGCAGCCCACGACACCCACATCTAACCTCAAACAGGACTGAAATCCTACCTGAGGTCATGCATAGTTACGTTACTCCTGAGGAAAGACGGTCGCCTCGTTTATAAGTACACCCGACAACGACGACCGCATCTCTGCAACCGAAACGAGAAGAATTGTTTCATGGCGGGTTGTCAGCGCGGTGGTACCTCCCCGGAAGAACTATAATTCTACCACCTTTAATCTTTTGTGTGATGAAATTTATTGATGACTTCCTAAGCAAATTGTCTTATCTCATTACCAAGACCCTGCTATCTCGGGCCAAACGAGTCACACGGAAGCGACGTAGGGCGTGGTTTGGAGGAGTGCCACTCCGCCTGCGTATGTTATGACGTATGACGTAATATCATCAATCCATGAATGTCACACAGTTCGGCGCGTGTCTCCTATCAGAATGACAAAAGGTTAGGCTGTAGTCCAATACGCTGGTCAAATGCGGATTGGTAGACTTCACACACCTTCGAAAACTTTACAAAGAACTCTCAGGATCTGGAAAATAGCGACTCGCGGGGCACAGCATTCACGATACCGATTTGACACAGCAGGTTCCAGGTTCAATTTCCGGCCAGGCAGATATCTAAATGATGAATTTTAGTTCCGTGTCTGAGAGTTTGTGTGCTCGTCTTTGTGTCTATGGCACCTACGGCTAACGAGTGTAGAAAGCTTTTTTTTAATGAATAATTTTGTCGCCTTGTCGCACCTCGTCCTCGACCAACGTCTCTTCCGTCTGGCTCGCGGCGTTTCGTCATAAGAATACCAATCGCGTCTAGGTGACATCTTGATTAGATCTTGTTGAACAGTTAAGGAGGAACAATATAATGTTGTAATCTATAGTTCCTACTTGAATGAGATTGGAATGCTGTGGGAACTACCGTTAAGGATCCCCACGCGCTAGATATACAATACAATGCAATATAAATATTATTTATTGTACACCACAAAAATAAACCATACATAATCTTATGTCCGTATTTATAAATACGTTTATAATATTGGTATCATCATCAATCCCATTAGCGTCCCACGGCTGGACATGGGTCTCCACTCAGAATGAGAAGGGTTATTCTTCCAAGCTGACCAAGTGCAGTTTCATAGTTTTCACACACCTTCGAAAACTTTACCAAGAACTGTATATATAGGTTTATTACCGTTAAGGCAAGTGATATTCATTTCTAATCATAGTTTCGAAAAATGCTGCTATAATATTAGTACGGATTATTTTTACTAGGACTGTGGCCAGTACCTCATAGCTCATAACATACAAAGGTCACTGATAGTTGATAAGCCTTCGGAGAAAGCATGTGTATACAAAATATCACGCCACTTAACAATATAATTAAATTCCACCTTACGTCTCTTGGAATAAGGTTTAAAATCCCATACTCAGATCTAGATAGTAAACCGTAACTTTGAAATTAGACCTAAGAGCCAAATAAATAAAGTTGTCAATTGTTTTAAAACATTTCGACGTTGAATTGAATTGATAGAATTAATGTGATATGTAATTGAAATCCGACTTTATACCCTTAAGATAAGGTTCGAATTCGGTCAAAGTTCAAGTTTATATTAGATCTATGTGTCAGAATTTAACTATTTATTTATTAGGTAGAATTATTTACTATACAGAATTATAGTTCGACCAGGAATGCACCGTGAAACTTCGTGCTTCGGTTGGAGAGGTGTGGTTGTCGGGTACTCCTATAGTAAGGCGACCGTCTAGAGTAGTGACGCATCTATGTACGACCTCAGATTGAATTTCAGTTATATTTAGGGTTCCACGTGGGTGTGTACAGGCTGCAGTGAGCACTTAACATCAGGTGGCCCGCACCCTCGTTTCCTACACTTAAAACATAGAAGAAAATACGTGGCCGTCCATTGGCTGCAATGACCACTTAACATCAGTTAGCCTGCACGCAAGTTTACTACTCTTTGAACATAAAAAAAAGTTAGTGTCCATCGGCTGCTTGGGTCCAACCCCTTTTATCCCGTTGTTGGGCACGAGTGTTCGTGTGTCTCCTCACAAATAGAAGGCCGAGAGCACACTCCACCACGCTGCTCTAATGCAGATTGGCGGTAAAACGAATTAGCGGGCAACACGTTTCAGATTTTCTTAAACCACACAAGGACTCCAACAATGTTTAACGACTGCTGTCCAATGATAACAACCGGGACCGACAGTTTAACGTGCCTGAAGCACGGAAGCGCGTGAAGTGGCACTAGCGGTCGCTCATCAAGCTGTCGACCGCGCCCAACATTGCTTAACAGGGGCGGCTCTAGCTCGTGTAGCGCCCGTGTGCTATGAAACCCTGGCGCCCCCTAGGCCTGACCATGATGGTCCAAGACGACGCTCTTAGCCGTCTCAGGGAGCACCGCGGCACCCACTGAGACGGCGGCGCCCGTGTGCATTGCACACCCCGCGCTATAGGTTAAGCCGCCCCTGTTGCTTATATATGTAGATCGGTTACGATCTACGCAAGCAGCCCTCGATTGTAAAGTTGTTTACTGCATCCATTGCATAATATAAAATTTTATTGTCACGTTTATAGTAACGTGTTATTTTGACGAAACGTACACTTGATAAGCGAAATGCTTTAACCTACACCTGAGATAAAAGGGCCGATTATTGTTGCCGATATTCATATGAAAAGGTCAAAAAATCGCGAGGCGACCATCTCAGTTCTTAGGAGTAGTGACGCATCTACGTACGACCTCAAATAGGGCGTCAGTCCTTTTAAGGTTAGGTGTGGGTGTCCATGCACCCCAGTCACCACTTGACATCAAACGGTCTGCACGCTCGCTGCTCGTTTGCAATCGAAACACAAGAATCTTCACGGCGGATTATGAGAGCGGTGATGGTACCTTCTCGAACGAACTCAGGAACCTTAGTCCTCGGGAATAGTAACGCATCTACGTACCTCAAATAGGTCTTCATCCCTGTTTGAGGTCACATGAGGGTGTATGTGGGCGGTGGTACCTCCCCGGACGAACTACAGTTCTACCACCTATTATTATTTCAGTTACATGCTTCCGGTCAGCCTAGTTTTAGAATTGAATAGGGCTTCAGTCCGGAATGTAAACTAAACGTAAATACACATGGGCTAGATATAAGTTACTTATGTAAACATTAGAACATGTTATGGAGACAGTAAAACCTTGCCCGACCCGCGTGGCTCATCAATTACCATACCGGTCTGAGACACGAGACAGAGGTTCGATTCCCCGCGGGCACATACCTAAATGAATCAATCTTAAAGTATGGTCTGCTAGATGACTCGCGTGGTTCAGTGGTTACAATACCGGTTTGAGTGACAGAGGGTTCTGAGTTCGATTCCCGGCGGGGCAGGTACCTTAATGAATCAGTCTTAAAATATGGTCTACTACTATAGGGAATCCACCCGTACGGCGCGCAACACAACAGGTTTGTTTGAGTACGGTGACAGATACGGTACGCGTGCGAGCCGCACGGGTGGCGCGGACAGTAAAACTGGCAGAGATGCGTTTGCCGCAGTCAAAAGTGTTAATAGATTACCTGAACACATTATAGCGCTATCAGATCTGCCGTGAAGCAAATTCTTGTGTTGCGGTTGAAGAAGTGCGGTTGTCGATGACCATCTTAGTCTTCAGGAGTAGTAATGCATCTACGAAAGACCTAAGATTGGAAGAAGAACCTGTTTGGAATTTGATGTAAGTGTCCATAGGCTGCAGTGACCACTTAACATCAGGTGACCTGCATGCTCCTTTTCTATCATTATATTATAAAAAAACAAATAACAATATAACTGAAAGATTTTTTTCTTTTAATTTTAGTACCGTAATTTTAACCTTACTTTATGACGTGAAAGAGACGTCTGCGCTGTCGCACGGCCGAATTTCTAGTGACGCGTCATTGTTGCTCATTCGCGTTCAGTTGCTCTTTGGGCTCGGACATTTTTGGATGCAGATCCGACGTCCATTGTAGTACATAGTATGCATATACTAACTACACATTTAGAACAGACAACAAAGCCAGGTATACCTATATTTATTTATTATATAATACCTTTTTATAATATGCTTCGACTACATTCAACATACTGCCATCTCTAAGCAATAACGCCTGTTGTGTCCAGAGATCAATAAGCGAAATTAAATATTCACTTCGAAACTACGGTAAAAATCGGAATCTAACAATAACGAAAATCAGAGCGTGCGGTGGGCGCGGTGTGCCGCGGTGGCTCGCGTTAACTCTCTTACTCCGCACCGCCTCTATCCCCCGCGCGTTCGCACGCTCCGAAACAAGCCGCTCCCCGCGCCCCTCGCAATCCCGTAACAAAATATATCGTTAACAATACCGTTATCCAATACCAAAACCCCTCTTCGAGTATGTCCAAAAAAGACGGTAATTTTATAAAATAGAGCTACATAGTGACGTCGTAGTAAGACATAAATGACGTCATAAGATATGCATACTATTCAAGAGTTTGATGTATCAAAAATAGATCTAATAGAGCACTTTAAAATAGTTTAAAACTTTTGTTCGTATTTTACTGAATTTTTATATGATAAGAGTAGCAAACCAGCGTACAGGCCACGTGATGCTAAGTGGTCACTGCAACCCATGGACACCCACATCTAACCTCAAAAGGCCTGAAGTCTTACCTGAGGTCCTACATAGATGCGTTACTACTCATGAGGACTGATGAGGTCACCTCGCTGTACTTGCCCGGACGAACTCTAGTTCTACCACCTACTAACTTATCAGAATGTCTACGTCGGCTAGATGTTGAATAACGAAATTTTAACTTAAGGACGGCAGTATAGAGTTTTGTATTTCAATTCGCCTTAGATTATATACTTGACTAGATGCCGCTATGAATAGATATGTCGACGTTTACAGAAACAGGCCAAAATCGCTTGGCTTGTCGCACACAAGCCAAAACACTGCACTGCGCTAATTACATTTTACATGGATATTCCCCATATTTTATAATTATTTTTTAATTGGTTAAGTTGTTCATGTTCAATTTTTTTACAATAGATATAATAGTTTTGATTGTAATGTGATGAGTGAGGAAAATATCCGCCATATTTTTTACATTTTTCCCCCACGAACGTCCATCTAACCAAGTATATAATCAAAGTTCGTCGCCCGCGCAACCAGATAGCTTGAGACCGTCAATCTATGTAGGACTTGTCTCAATAAAGAATATAATCTATCTCGCTCACACATTATACACAACGAGCGAAACGCGAATCCTTTATTAACACAAGTTACACAATAATGGCAGGCATAAGCAGTGATAGGTTAAGATTCCGACCTCTCACGCTGGGTGTCTAGGGTTCGAATTAGATGTTAATTATCACTTGCTTTAACGGCGAAGGAAAACATCGTGAGGAAACCTACACACCTTACAGTTCTTTGCAAAGCCCTTGAAGGTGTGTGACGTCCAGCGTGGTGGACTATGGCCTTACTCATTTAATTCCGAGAGGAGACCCGTTCCCAGCAATAGGACATAAAATGATTAGAATGGAATATTGCAGATATGTTTAAGGTTGATTTTCCAAAAAGCAATTATATTTCAGGCAAACACCCATTGGCGAAGGGTGCATCGGTACACACATACAAAATGTATATTTATTTAAGTTAATTGTAAATGTTTTTTCAACTTTTGTTTACACCTCACGAAAAACAATATAATACATATACATACATATAACAGTGATGGCTAAAAGGCGGTCTTATCGCTAGGGCAGAAACATTTTCCAGACAACCTTTGGGTTGTACCCAGATTCGACGGTAGAAGAAGAAAACATGGTAGAAATGAAGAGAAAAGAATAGAGGGGTAC
This sequence comes from Phareas burnsi, assembly GCA_018249415.1. NCBI lineage: Eukaryota > Metazoa > Arthropoda > Insecta > Lepidoptera > Hesperiidae > Phareas > Phareas burnsi. The sequence continues at coordinate 6,810 of DWKL01003658.1, forward strand.
ATAGTAAAATAAAATAAAAAAACTAATTATTAATTATACCGATAGGTGGTAGAACTATAGCCCGAAAGGCGTACCACAATCGCTCTCATAATCCGCCGTGTAGCAATTCTCGACCAGGCAGACATCTAAATGACGAATTTAGATTTCCGTTCTGGGTTTGGGTGTTTGTGCTCGCGTCTTATATGTGTTCGTGGTACCAACGAAACAGGGGGTCCTAGCGTAGAGGTATGAGAGTATATGTCTGCTCGGTCCGGATCGAACCAGGAGCCCTCAGCGCCACGCCACGCGGCTAATCGAACCGGTATTGTTTAATCACCCTTTTAATATATCTTCCACAATATTATGTAAAATATGTATCTCTAAGAACCTTTCGCCAATGGCACTTAAAATGGAGGAGCACTTAAATACAACAATTATAAAATAATGTTTACACTGAAGTACGCAGCCCTTCTGGATATAATTCTAGATTATTTGAAACGAAATAATTCAAATAATTAAAGGATGCTTAATAGATGGTTAGACTATGGTTCGTCCGGGGAAGTACCACCGCTGCCCTCATAATACACCGTGAAGCAGTTTTGTGTTTCGGTTGGAGAGACGCGGTTGTTTAGCACGCTTACAGCGAGGCTACTATCTTAGTCCTCAGGAGTAGTGACGCATCTATATTCTTCAGACTTCAGTTAGTACTTCAGTTATGTTTGGGGTTAGATGTGGGTGTCCATGGGCTGCAGTGACGAAAGTGGCGCAAGTCAAATATTTCATCTTCTTGATTTTTCTAATTACCAGTATATATCAACATTATAGAATATACATAAAAAAATATTTATACAATTATATAAATATATAATACTATCGTATGTACCTACGTGTAATACTTAACTAGGTAGTTTGATTAACGATTGTTTAATTCCAGATGGACTGCGCACGCAAATCATTAAAAACAACATATAATGTATCGGAATGCCTCATGTCCCGTTCACAACCTACCAAAATGCGGTAGTACATCTTGGCCAGAGATACGAGAAGCCTTCCGGTGTAACGCTTGTTTAAAAAAAAAAGAAATCTTTATGAATATGTGGATCCTATGATTAATCTCAGATTCCAATTTTCGGTTTGCGTCTGTATGCTTACAACGGTCGTATATAGATAACCGTTACAAAGAACTAACGCCTACAATAGCTAAAGACTATTTTTAACGCGTTATTTTAAACGCTATGTTATAACGGAACGAGCGCCAGGCGGCTGTGTGTGAGACGTGAAAGATAGTTATCTTGAGCATGCCACCTTGCGTTTGACTGACAGCGTATGTAAAAGTAAAAGACGCGGTAAATAACTATTATTAGCTATATTCGATTTACCCTGTAGGTCGACTGAGTTGTACTAAGACTCTCTGTGTGCTGTATGATGCGTCCGTATAGCGCGCTATACTAAACTGTTATATTCCAACTACCCTACAGTGCTATCTATATAACGGACACTCACAACGGTAACGTCGACAGTATCGCTGAACTCGTCGTCGGAGTCGTGTCGCGCGCGCGGCGGTGGCGACACACTGCGGACGGGCGAAGAAGCGCCGCTCGCTGACGAGGACCCTGCAACCGTAAAGAGATCAACCGACAGAGAAACGAGCGGCAATAAAATCCGTGCTAATGTTATAAATGCAAAAGTAACAACAACAAATCATGTAGCATTAATAATGTGATTCAGTGTACAAAAACGACAGTTCTAAAATTAAACAAATTAATATTACATAAACATATATAAATAATTTATTTTAACACAAATAATACAATTAAAAATATCCATAAGATCTATAAAGCGTGTAAAATGAGAAAAAAAACAAAGGCAAGTGCTGTTAAAGAAAAATATTAATATTCAAAATTAAGTAATGTCATGCATGATTTATATACAATTTAAGACAGACGTGTATAATGTAAGCAAGAAATAAAAGCTTACTGAAGTTATACTTCTTTTGCGCGTTATGAAACATGATGAAAATGAATTTTTATAGTGCGCGCGCACCATGTTGCGGAAATCACACCAATACATCTGCTTATCCGCTTGTTTTTAAATTAAAAACAAAACTCAGCTGGTCTTCAGCATGCCCCCTGTCATTTAAAGAATGACATCTGTCAAATATTTTTCATTTTGAATTTTTTTTTCTTTATGTTCTGAAATTATTCAAGTAGTTCGCGAGTAACTTATACATACTATTACCATTTTATTGCATTGAATAAAAATGTTAGTTATTTAAAATTACTAATTTAAAAAATATATTTGTGATTAACGCCAAAGAAGTATGACTTCTTACCTGCGTACGTACATAAGTAGACGTAAGGTTCTTTTATTTTTATATTTTACCTGTAATAAGTAACACGAAGGTATTTTTTTTTTGTAAGTAGAGTAGCAAATGAGCGTCAGATCATCTGATGTTAAATAGTACTTCTGACCCGACGTCAAGTAGTTTCTTGAAAAGCAAGCAAAAGCAACGTACACACGGGAGTGTTGGCGCTGGACCGACACCTGGCCAGCACGTCGCCGGCCACCAGCTCCAGGTCGTTGTTAGGGAAACTCTGGTCGTCATCGCCCACCGAAAGGAACGATGCCACGTCTTGATTGTAAGACATAGTTTCTACAATCTGAAAAGAAAAAATACATAAGTTGTAATTGTTAGAACAATATCATCCAAGGAAGTACCACCGCCGCCCTCACAATCCGCCGCGAAGTAGTTATTGTAGTTCAGTGGGAGAGGTGCGGTTGCCGGACACACAGGAAGACGAGCGTCTTACTCCTCAGGAATAGTGACGTAACAACGTACGACCTCAGATAGACCTTCATTTCTGTTTGAGGTTAGATGTGGGTGTTCATGGACTACAGCGACAACATAACATAAGGTGGTCTGCATGCTTGTTTGCTACTCTATAGCTCTATCGTCTATATTAACAAATTTCAGCCAATCTTTTTTTAAACTTTTTTTAGACTTAAGGTTTGAAATCAGCCCTAAGTCCTAGCCACCCCAGCATTACGTGGACGATTTATGCTTAAAATGACTCTAATCGTGGATTATTAATAGTATGGATAGACTGTAGAGGCATTTAGCCTGGGACTATTTAGTTACAGGCTGAATCACAACCAACCAACAAATTCGTGCTGCATTATACAATAACAGTGATAGCCTAGTGACTATCAAGCTGGATGTCCTGGGTTCGCATCCAGCACGCACCTCTTATTTTTCGAAGTTATAGGCGTATTAGAAATTAATTATCACTTGCTTTAACGGTGAAGGAAAACATTGTGAAAATACCCAATTATACACACATCTGAGTATTATTTGTAAAATTCTCGAACGTATAACGTAAAGTATTCCAATCCGTACTTGGTAAGCGTGGTGGACTGTGGCCTAACCCTTCTCATTCTAAGAGGAGACCCGTGCCCAACAGTGCGATATTAATGGGTTGATGATAACGGTACCGAAAAAGATTATCAGATAACGAGGTTGAGTTACCTTGTGTAGTTCGTCTACATAGGCCTCCATGGCCTCTTCTTTTGTCATGTTTCCCAATTTGTTCCAGGACTCCCATTTTGCCCTGGAATAACCATAAAAACAAGATTAGTTTAACAACCATATCCAGTAACCCGTATCCACCAATCCGCATTAGCGCAGGGTGGTACATTATGCTCTAGGTCTTCTCAAGTTGTGGGAAGAAACCCGTGCCCAGCAGTGGGACGTAAACAGGGTTGGAGCCAAACCAAACGCACTGGTTCACAAGTTGTTCAATCATAGACGTCATTTTAATTATATATGAAAATAATATAGAGAGAAGATTACTTATACATAAGAGAGTCACAAGTATAGCTGTTTACTGCAGACACATGACAAAAAATTCTAAGTTCGTATAGTGAAAAAACGGACAAACATACCTATTAACTACATCCCAGAAGCCAGGCTTCGGTTTGTCGCACGGACCTTCAGTCGCCTGCTTGAAGTAGCTGTAGAACCTTAGCATCAGCTCATTGCTGGGCTGGTAGGAACCTGGAACAAGTTGCCATCGTCGTTATCAAACCCGTTTTTATCGAAAAATTCGCTACTTCTTGCGACACTTCAGCGACCTAATGACAAAAAGAGTTTTAGACGGAATCTTAGGCAAGCCAATCTTAGGATCCAGCCTCTGATACTTAAGAACGATACAGGCCAAAGTCCACCTCGCTGTCAAGTGCAGTTTGGTATACTTCAGATATTTTTTTAAACTTTATAGAAAACTTTCAGTGCAAACTAAGCGACCCTCGTTGCTATTTAACGTGGGAGAAAATAAGATAGGAAGCATATGATGATGATGATGATGGTGATGGTGTTGGTGGTGATGATGATAGTGGTGGTGGTGGTGGTGGTGGTAAAGGTGATGGTGATGATGATGATGATGATTTCGTCTCATTATCTTGAAGCCAAAATTTTTGAAGGTTTCACTTCTACCACGTGTGAA
>DWKL01003659.1:0-11290 GCA_018249415.1 Phareas burnsi
ACGCTGTATATGGATGCGTCACTACTCCTGAGGACATGATGGTCACCTCGCTATATGTGTGCCTGGCAACACACACAAATCAGATGGTCGTCACAATAGCAAATACAATTATAGGTATATTCACAATTATAGGCAATCACCCTTTTTTTTTCGTTAAGATACTCTCCTACCGCTTGACACCTTAGTATCAAATAATGGCATAGTTCTAAAGAAGAGTCTTCTAATAATTTCCAGAACCATACACAAATATACCAACGAAATGTAATTGAATTTGCCAGTGCCATTGAATAAAAACGAAAGCGTAAAACGTATGAATAAGCATTTTGCATTTTAGAATAACCCTTTCTCCTCTCATAGTATTACTCCCCATATCGTGATTACCATGGACATATATAAATTCAAGTATACAAACACCCAGATCCATAATAGAAATATGAATTCAGCGTAATGATAACGAATGAATTGAGATAAATGCCTTTCAGTTGATTTAGCTATATTCCTGGATGGCAATCGAAGTCGTCACCTTCTGGTAGCAAGGTATGTTTACCGTTGTGCCAAGCGAATCGTCACATTAATTTGAATTCATTATATAGATGAATGCATGGCTGGGAATTTTAATTTTTGGTAGAATATAAGAACACATTTTCAATTAAACTTAGTGTAAACAAATGATTTTAAGATTGAAATAGTAAACTACCAGCTATGAAAGAAAAATGGAACTTCGTCTTGTACCTCGTGTGGTTTTCATACTTAGTTATATCGGCGATAATTTTATTCGGACACGGTTTCTTATTATCTCGTAAGACATTGAGCGATGTATCTGAGTGTGTTTCACTAAGTGCGATCGGTTGTGATGGGCGGGAAAATTCGACGGCTACATCGTTTTGCACCGAAGATGAGAAAATCCGACGTATTTTGTCAAATTCCGGAGCGCCAATGGTCTGCGCTAGTAAACGGAACCGAGTGGTGTTTGTGTTGGTCGACGCTCTGCGGTATGATTTTACGGAATACGACGCTAGTATAGAGAGGCCTCTGTATTACCAAAATCGATTGCCTGTTATTAAAGAAACGTTAGACCGATATCCAGAACGAGCGCGCGTCTTTCGCTTTATAGCAGACCCGCCCACCACAACATTGCAGCGCATAAAAGCACTTGTCACAGGTTCCTTGCCTACTTTTGTTGACGCCAGTTCTAACTTTGCTGCATTGGAGTTACTAGAAGACAATGTTATCGATCAGGTAAATATTAGTCATAGATTTACAGATATTATTTGTTCTATTATTTGAATGAAACATGGATTACATCTTTTTTTGTCAATGGTTTGTAGTAGTCGCTTAACATCAGATGGCCTTTCACAAGTTTATTTATTAAGTGAAAAAGAGAAATGCATTTCTTTTCTTCATGTATAATTAAATTTTCTGTATGTGTAGTCTATAAAAGGCAAGAACCGGGCAGTGCTGCTAGGTGATGACACTTGGGCTCGTCTGATGCCAGGGAGATGGTTGCGTTCACATGCCCTCTACTCCTTTCACACCTGGGATTTGGATACTGTTGACTCAGGTATGACACAATAATGACTGTATATATTACTGTTCTCACTTATTTGTATGAGAAAGTATTACCTATTAGGAGCTTGATTGGCTAATGTTTCTATGGTAATTACATTAATTTTACCCTTTATAACATACTATAAGATTGTATCCCATTTTATGAAAAAAAAATTTGATTGATTCATTATTCATTATTGATAAAATTTACAAAAGATCAGAGAAGAGATCTGCATTTTCACCTACATATTTATTCTCTAATTTAATAACTAATTGGATACAATTCTTTTTATGTTTTGCGACTGGGTATGGGCCTCCTCTCACAACTGGGGGAGGTTTGAAGCATACTCTACCACAGTGCTTTCATGAGGACTGGTGGAGACTAATTAAAATATGCTATACATATTTATTGATTGGACAAAAGATTCAGAAAAGAAAAATTCAATGATCAGCTGTTTTTCACACTTGAAATGAAATTAATGAATATTTTTACATTGCAGAAGTTGACTCGAAAATATATGATGAACTAAAAAAAGATGACTGGGAACTTCTTGTCGCACATTATCTCGGTGTTGACCATGCAGGGCACAGATATGGTCCAAATCACCCAGAGATGTCCAGGAAGTTAAAGGAAACAAATGCTAGATTACAGAAAATTATTGAAATGCTTCCTCCAGATGTCCTGCTTTATGTCGTGGGTGATCATGGCATGACTGAATCAGGTAAAATTATATTATCTTCCACCCTCTATTTTGAACCATTGTTTTTGTTCATAAATGCACCTTAGAGTCCATAAATTTGCTATTTGGCATAACTTAGAATAAAATTCTTTATTTGTTCTTTACTCACAATGAAACTGCAAGAGATCACTGACAAGCATTTGTCATTAAGATGTATTTTTCACTGAGATTAATTCAATAATTTCTTGTAAATGTAGTGTCAAAATTAAATATGAAAATAAATAAGGTGCATCTATAAATAAGATGATTTCATTAAATCCATTTAACAGTATGGAACCCATGTTGTGAATAAAAAATGATAATAAATTGATTAGTTAGTTAAAAAATGAGAAATTGATTAGTTAGACAAGTTACATTTTCATTTTACAATTGAAATACATCAAATTCATTAATTCACTATTAAATTACTCTTATATTGTTTTAGACTCACAAGAATGGAAAGATTCAGAGGGTAGGTACTATAGTTTTTGCAGAGTAGAGTTTATGTGTTGCCATATAAATATTTCTAGTATAATTTTTGGTTTGGACTTTTTGAATTGATGTGTGTGATTCTAAAGCATAATAGTAACTTTCATGTATTTTTGGTTCTGTTAGATATATTATTTTACATAGGTTTTTGCATGGTAAATTAAGTTCTGTTCGCTATACGTATATCCATGTTTTCATAGTACAAATCAGTCCATTCAATGTAAATGAGGTTAGTCAGTTTGCAATATGGAATCTTGAGCAACATGAGACTTATCCTTTTTATGTCCCACTGCTGGGCACGGGTGTCTCCCCACAACTGGGGAAGGTCTAGAGCGTACTTCCCAATGCGGATTGGTGGTGATACGGGTTAGTGGCCAACCCGTGTCGAATGTTTTCAAACCGCCCAGAAGGCCTTCGGCAAAGTTTAATGACTGCTATCCAATAATAAACGGGACCGACAGTTTTACGTACCCTGCGAAGCAAGGAAACGCGCATGAAATTTAGCCATTAGTGGTCTCCCATCTAACTGCCGACCGCGCTCGACGTTGCTTAACTTTGTTGATCGGTTACGATCTATGTAAGCCGCAGGGCGTAGCACGCTGATTAACATATACTATATATATGTGAAGAACATATGTTACCAGATCTAATTGGAATTTATTGATAATGTCAATATTTATATATTTTTCTCTGCAGTGAAAAACTTTATCACAAAAGCATTTAAGGGGGTCATTTTTTCTAATTATAATTTTTCAACAATTTTTTTGGACATTTTATTTAAGTTGCGTGTGTATACCGTATCGTTTTCACTGCAGGGCCATATGTTTACATTACCACCATTAATATATTACGTAGATGAGGTCCACGTAATCAAGAGCTTTAGCTCATTGCCTCAATGGGGGATCAATTGTCTGTGTATAATACAATTATTGGCAATAATAAGTCTATTTTGAATTATACCTTTACAATTTGTTTAGTTACTTGTAAGTTTGAACTTTATTTATTTGGTTACTAGGAGACCACGGTGGGGAGAGTAAAGCTGAACGTACCGCGGCTATGTTTGCATACCGCGGGTCAGGGTTGGCCGGTGACAAGACTGATGCGATCCCTGGGAGGGAGGTGCAGCAAACAGACCTCGCTCCAACAATGAGTGCGGCACTTGGTAGGCCCCCGCCCGCACCATCCCTAGGGAATCTCCTCTTTCCAGTGCTACCCGCGATGACAATGACCCAAACGTTGTTACACTTGAGTAATAAGTTGAAACAGGTGATAAATTAATCTATTATGTTGGTTAATTTGTTTGTAATAATATTTTGACCTTTAATAACTTTGTAAGCGACACTGTTCTGAGAGTTATAAGTAGTTTATTTGTAATACAAAACAACAACTTAAAAAACCCTGGAATTTAGTAGTTTAATATTTTTTAGGTGACGCAATATATGGTTAGGTATGGAGAAGAGTCACAACAGGTATCACTGGATAGATTGGCCCAACTGATCAATGACACGAGGGATCAGATGGAAAAAGCAGTTAATATAAAAACTGACGCTGAACTCCAGGCTTACATAAAAGATGTCAGGTAAGAAGAAATAAAAGCAATTTTGTTGCAATTGAAGAAGAAAACCAGCCTGGCGCTCATGAATTTCTGATGGTTGCAAAACTTTTTATCTTCCACTGTTGTGCACGGTTCTTTCTGCGGGGGGGGGGGGGAAGGGGTAACGCAATTGGGGGAACCCTGAAACATGCTCCCATACGCATTGATAGAGAATAATATGGGTATAATTTATATTAAATTAATTATTTATGTCGAATGTTATTAAACTGCTCACAAGACCTCTGATAAGATTTTAACGACTCTATCTAATAACAACTGGGATAGACAGCTTAACGTGCCCTAAGTACGGAATGTAATTAGAAGTATTAGTGGAGCCATTGCAGTCGAATAGCAAAACTTCAACCACCGTTTATAAGTAAAGATAGAGACAGCTAAGCTAGTTTGATTTACAAAACATAACTATACATACTAAAGATAATTAAATTTGTTGCAGGGAGTTGATGGACACGATTCGTGGTGTCTTCCGAGAAGTTTGGGTTGAGTTTGATTCACTATCCATGATGAGGGCTTTACTTTTGTTACTTATCGTAATATTTTTCAACTGGTTAATATGTGAAGGGATTCCAGTAGATCGAATCCCACTTATATTTGCTAGCAGTTTTGTTTCCAGCGGACTGTCTGGTATAGCCATATCGGTCGTTTGTTGTTATACTGCTTATTATTTCAATTCTCTTGAAGATGTTGAATATACACTGATATTTAGTACCGGCTTAGTATCTGCCGTTATCGTTTGTACCTTAGTTGTCATGCATTGGGATGGAATTACCAATCGGTGGTATGAGGGCAGATCTCAGTTCTACGAAAGATTTGCTCGCGCGGCGTTAGTTGCGTCTGCAGCAATTTTGGTGTCAAACAGCTATATAATAGAGGAAGGGGCGGGTCTGTCCTTCCTCACCCTGTCCGTCTTGGGTCTGATGGCCTGGAACATAGGGACGATAAGGGCGATATGCGTGTGGTTGGCTTGCGGCGTCGTCTTGGCGATGACGCGACCATATCGCGGCTGTAGAGAAGAACAGGGAGATTGTTGGACTTCGGGGGGCAATATGCCGACGGGACAAACGTCGAGGGTAGCGTTAGTATTGGCTTTGGGCTCGACGTCGGCGGTCATCGCTGTGACTAGACGATATATAGGCTGGCGAGGTTACGGGATCGTTTTAGGTGGTATATTTGCGTGTGCACACTGGGCAGTCGGATGGGGTTCTCTCGGGTCTCCCAGCCGGTCCAGGCTACTAGCGAGGGGCGCTTGGTTAGCGATAGCGGTCATGTTTCTCTTGCTCTGGCGGAGAGAGAGTCGAGGGGCTGCTTTGCCAGTGATAGTGTGCGGCCTAGTAATATATTTGGCGAATGCACTCGTGTTGGGAGCGTCGTATGCACCGTCTGCGGCCCTCGCGCTAATGTTGGGATATCTGACACTGAATATAGTTGCACAGTTAAAAACAGAAGGAGCTCCAAAGTTCTGTGAGTAACGTCAACTTCATATTTTCTATTTGCAAATTTAGCCCGTACGAATACATGAACAGATATAAATAGATACGAATTATCTATCAAGGATACATAGATATAACAGACAGACAGACAATATATGAGCTTAAAAAAGTATTTAATTGACTTAATGAATAAATATAGACACATGGCTGTCATCTATGTCTAAAAGGCTCTATGGTTTTTTATTATCACATTGTAACCGAAATCAGTCACCATTCAATTATTTTCCGGATACAGAGTGCAGTGTTACAGTTATATTATATATTATCTCGACATATTTTCAGCGTTGACAACGAGGTGCAATTCGAGTGTGGCTTGCGTTTGGGCCCTACTGGCTTCCTACTTGTTCTATGGAACGGGCCATCACGCCACATTGGGTCATATTAGATGGTTCCCGGTATTCCACGCCGGTGATCCTAACTACCTCTCCGTGGGGCCGCTGATTTCCGCTGTCCTGCTATGGTTACATCTGTTCGGTAAATGTCTCAATTTGATGATAAACTAATAAATATCTTATATAAAGCGTTGGATGTTAACTAAAGGTAAATAGATAAGAATTGAAAACCTTGATTTACTTTCTTATCATGATTAAATAAACTTGCTCTAAGAGTAAGTCCACTATTGAATTGTAATTAGGTTCATTTTATTTAAAAAAATCTTGAGAAAAATTTTAATGATTGTTTGATTTTAATGAAAATTTTAACAGGTGGACTACAGTTTGTTCGTGGTGGTACCACCGACGCCTTCATGATCCGTGATATAATTATTGTATTTCGGTTGAAGAGGTGAGGATTTTAATCCTCAGGAATAGTAACGCATCTACATACAACCTTAGATCGGATTTCAGCCCCGTTTGAAGTTAAATGTAGATATCCATGGGCTGCAATGACCACTCAACATCAAGTGGCCTGATCGCTTGTCTACTTGTCTAACGTAAAAAAAATGTACTTGATGTGTTTGTAGGAATGCCGTTTCTCTTCGGTGCAACGGTTCCGTTGCTGGCGCTGTGGGGGCATGGCAGCGCCACGCTGAGCCCGCGCACTCAACTCTCCGCTGTGTTCACTCTCTGCCTCAAATTTGGACTCTGCTTTGCAATCAGGGTACTATAACTTTCGAGTGTATTTCTTTTCAAAACTAAATGAGACCGACTTTTTTTGTTTGTGATTTTTCTGGACCTAATAATCTTATAACAATAACTTTCTATTATTATAAACGAGCCTTATCGAAGATTTCGATCAATAAATTGTGAAATAAAAAAGGAAAAATCAATTCATGAATTGAATTGTGGTTTTGAAATAATTGCATTTATAATTATGTATTTGTATCACTATTTCAATTTGGGTTAGACAATGGTAATTGGTATTTTCTCTTTTTTCCCATTAATTAGTATACAATATTCCTTCTAAATTTATATTTGCTTTTCTATGCTCTATAAAATATATACATGTTATATATTTAATTCCAGTTTGGCACTACTATATATTCATGAAGACTTAGCGTTAAGATAGTTCAAGGTTAAACCTCCTGTTCTATTTGGAGGTTACATTACAATTGTAAATAGGGATTATCAACAAGATAAAAAAATAAAAGAGCACAAGTCAAGTATTGAGTAATTGTAACCGCGATTCTCTCCAGGTTTTCGCGTGTGCGCTGTCAGCGACGATCCACTGTAGGCACCTCATGATCTGGGGCGTGTTCACGCCCAAGCTGCTGTTCGAGGCGGGCGCGTGCGCGGCGGCGCTGTGCGGCGCGGTGCTGGGCGCGGCGCTGGCCGCGTGGCACGCGCCCGCCGCCGCGCGCCCCAGTTGACACAAGCGGTACAAGAAGTGAACTGCGGACTGACGGCTTTGTACGGTCAGTTAATGTGTCTAGGTCGTATGAAGCGATCAATAGACGCCTAATATTTAATCATTTCTGTCATATGGGGTCGTCCATAAATTACGTCACATGTATTTTTCTCTGTCCCCATAGTAACATTTGGGTTTTGCCCTTTCTCATATGGGGGTATTTGCACATCAGTATTTTTATTTTTTTATCAATATTTTGGTTAATATATTTTAATAAGGTGCGATGTTACAAAATTTAAGAGCCAATCATGGTGCGATAGTATAATGAGGCCAAAAATATGTAGGCTAAAGATAGCTATTTATTTTATTTATGAGAAAATTACGTTATAAATTAGAAATCTATTTGGTTAGTTTGTGAAAATATTTAGACATTTCTTTTTCCACCAAAGATTTTATGTTCGGCCTCCTATAACAGAAAAACATATTAGAGGGTATGTACATTGTGCCGGCGCGCAAAATCGGATCGGATAATTTCGGATGTCGACATATATAATATCTTTGACCACATCGAACATCTACATTTTATACGGTTTATAAATATACAATTAGCATTAAAATGCTTTGCAGCAATTCGCACCCGAGCTGTGCCATGCATGACACTAATATGTTATCATTTTAAGACGCGCCATGTGTAAACTTTTATGGATTATATATGTAAGCAATACAAATAATTTTACGAATAGTGTAGATGGCATTTAGAAAGTAACATTCTGTAAATTGCAAACGGCCTTCGCCATGACCAAAGTGACCTCTGTCAGCTTCCTAGTTGCAACAGATTGTTATCGTTCATTGTTTAAAATATACAATTTAACGTTGAGCTCTAGATAAGGTTCGGGAATAGTTCGAGAATCGTAATTGTCTGTTGGTATGAACAGGACTTTTGAAATTCGAATTGTCAGATAAAGATTTGAAGGAAAATTTAATTCAAAATTGTCTATGGATAGGAACAAGATTTTTTAATCGATGACACAAAATTGGTATTGTTTGGATACTTGCACAGCTGGATAGTGTTGAAGTGATGCATTTCCTAATTTTGCTATAAATATATATGGAGTAATCGACTAAGTCTGTACCGTCATTTTTATATATTAATATATGTACATATTTTGAATTCCGACGCCGACTTTGGAAATAATTTTTACACCAGTGGAACAAATGTGTTAGTTGTAACTGATGTGTGTGAAACTGCTTACATTTTGTAATTTTATACTGATTTTGAGATTAGTGTGAAGATTTTTATTGTTATTAGTTGCTATGTTAGTGTTTATTAATGGAATGTTTATTGTGTGGTTTGACTAAAGTAAGATATCTCGTGGATTATAATTACTTAAATAATTTACCATCGATTTACGGGTTAGTGATTGTTGTTTTGTGCTAAGATTGTTTTAATTCATTTAATAAATTTTCGAGTACGTTACTATTTTCAAATGTATACCTATTTATTTTAATAAGATTTTCTTTGTATCATATCCAATGGGAATTATTACTTTTATTGATGATATAACGATTTAATTTGTCGCATTAGGATAAGTTCCCGTAGTGAGTTCGTAGCAATTCTGAAGGTAGTTCGAAGAAGGGCACCAATGTCAGCGTTTCTCAACAATTAAACTGTTGTGACCGCCTAAAGACAAAAAACTACGCGTCTATAACATAAGAAACTCTCAAAGCTCTACTAGTGACATTGTTTTAAGAATATAACTGATCGTAATTAACTCTCATACGGGACACTTATGCTAAAAATCCAGGATAGTCCATTGAAAATGATGTAATGAAATATCGTGCAACCGCCGGGCAATTGGGCCTTGGTATGTTATTTTGTCATTTATAATAAGTAATGTACGGTACATCATTCTTATTTATTTAGAATATATTGTTTATATACACACATACATGTTATGAATGAGTATTATCACAATACAGAGTATAAAACACTGCCATGTAAGGCCGTCGATAATCATGTACTTCCATGCTAAATATTAGGTAGCTGTAGCTTATTTCGGTTTTACTAATAGTTAGATAATTTTAGTGAAGTATTTTGTATATTATTATTATTGTAGCCTTGGACTATTTGTCATGAAACATCTTTAAAATGCAACACACCGTATGTGTGCGAGTTGCACGGGTGGCTCGGACATTAAAACACGACTTATGTGTTTCGCCGCAGTTTTACATAGATTTAAATGCAACACAGCGACGTATACGAGCCACACCGCTGGCTCGGATAGAAAAATACTACAGGTGTTTTTGTCAACGTGTTAAATGCGTTGTAATGATATTCTACATGGTCGTCTAAAAACTCTTCCCACAGATTTAATTCATTAGATATGCCTTCGACAACTGATATTTTTTATATGTGCTTAAAGTGGTCACAGTAGGGTCATGCTATTGGAACTAGAACTACAGTCAATTTAATGGAGCGACCAGAGACATAACTTCGCCTGTTTTGGTCTCATAAGAGTATAGTTAGGATTTCTAATTAAACTGGGGAACTTGTATCTCATTAATTACTTTTTATTCAAAAATTTAATTAATGAGATACCATATTGACAAGCGGTGTTGTCGCTAAAATTGTGGGCATATTTATAGCAATACCCGATATTTATGTTAAAATATATGGAACAGAAACATGCAGTCTTGTTCGCTTTTTCAATGAAGTTGGAGATGTATTAAAGAGAAATCGTCTATTCATATATCGATATTTCACCTTAAATCACTAATAGTATTAATATTACGGATCCTCCCATATTATAGATGTGTACTGTCTAGATTGGATAGAGAGTGCAAAATTACCGATATTATCGTGTGATTTGTGGTACCTTGATACGATTTATTTTTGTGCAGGGCTATGCACTTTGTTTCGTAAATGTAATAAGTTATACAATAGTTTATTATATATGCATGTACACTTTGGTTTTTTTTATTGTGAAGTGATATAATATGACGAATGTTTTCAGATGTTACTTAAATTAATGATTTCGATCGAATTATTTAAAATAATATAATTTTTTCGTACCGATTTAGCCACAAGTCGTGATTATTTTGAGATACGAGAAGAGGAGCAAAGGGGCATACATGCCACTTGATGTTAAGTGGTCACTGTAGCCCATGGTCACCCACATTTGTTCTTAACGAGACTGAAGCCCTATCTGAGGTCGTACGGAGATGTGTCAAAACTCCATAGGACGAAGATGGTCGTCCCGCTGTAAGTGTACCCGACAACCACATCTCTCCAAACAACACAAGAATTGCTTCACGGCGGATTATAAGTGATATATACTCTAATAATTGTTTACCTTTGATCGTATGATCAAAGCCCTTTAATGTTCGGTTCGGTTAGTCTGTCACTGGTAACTGCCGTGCCTCAAAGTCGCATTGCCAAAGGCCTTTAAAAAATCTATATTAGCGAGCAATTCTTCATACATGACTTATTGAAGTTTTAGATAAACGCAAATGTTATAAAGTAAATTAAAATACATTTTGGTTTTTCAACATTTTAACTGTGCCTGGATCACTAGTGCAGTTTGTAAGACAGTTAATATTAAATAAAATAATATTATCTTTTTGTAAATATTTTTAAAACGACTGTT
>DWKL01003660.1:0-11289 GCA_018249415.1 Phareas burnsi
CGGGCACACTTACATCTAGACGACCATCATAGTCCTCAGGAGTAGTGACGCATTTATATAGGAATTCAAATAGAACTGTACTTTGTTTGGGGGAATACCACCGCCGTCCGCATAATCCGCCTTAATGCAATATTTGTGTTTCGGTTGAAAAGGTTTGGTAGCCAGGTACACTTATAGCGAGGCGATATTTATCTTCAGGAGTAGTAACGCATCTGCCGTTGTGGCTTCAGTCCAATTTGAGGTTAAATGTAGGTGTCCACGCACTGCAGAGACCATTTACGTCAAGCGTCCTACACGCTAGTTTGTTACTCTTTATAGATAAAAAAAACTTCGTAGAAATCAGACGTGCGTGTTTTATTCAAACCCTGGCCTATTAGAATGAGAGATCGAGATCTTACAACTCAGCTATCAATGCCTAATATCGATATTCAAATAGCCCATGGCTTTGGGGTGGACGAAATTCTGCCAAACTTTTCTTTTCTAACGAATTTTAATTTCCACAGGTGCGCGGAGTTTTGGAATCGCATGCAATGGAGTGGCGGAGTGGAGCATCATGGAGCTTCCCCAGCTGCGAATGTTTTGCAGGACACAAACATGTGTTGCGACCGACTTACTAAAATATCCACAATTACCATAACCTCTCACCTCCTCGCACTGGAGAATGCTATCCCAGATACGCGGCCGATTAAGAAGTCATGCCGTATCAGAAATTAATTAGGCGCTGGATAAAGGTGAAGACAAATACTGTGAGGAATCTGAGAGAGATGTCTTCATAATAGGCGTGAAATATGCCCCTTTACCGTTTTGTACACTGTGAACTATTGTTATATTTTAGTAGTGTTGAGGAAATTTAATAAATTTCATTTATCACGTGTGCACTTAACACTTTTGTTAAATTTATTTGAAATTAAAACACTCAAGTATTTAAAAATATATATATTTCTCTTATGTGACGATGCGCGTGGCGCAGGGCGAGTTACTATACCGGTCTGATACACAGCGGGTTCCGGGTTCAATTCCCAGCCAAATAGATACCTAAATTATGAATTTGACTATCTGTTCTGGATCTGGGTGTTTATGCCCTCGTGTTTGTATTTGTCACGACATCCAGGACACACGAAATTCTAGTGTGGGGCTATAAGTGTAGAAAGTGTATATATAAGTGTATATATACTTCTGTACGAGTATGTGTCTAGGCAAAAGGATCACAGACAGACAGACCCCCGACAAGATGGACTGATAACTTGAAGGGGACACAGGGTAACTGTTGGAGAAGTTCCGTTCAGAAAGAAGAGGATCGGTTGGAATGGCGCCGATTGGGGGAGGCCTATGTCCAGAAGTGGACTTTGAAAGGCTGATGGATGGATGGATAGATGTGAATAAAACCTGCTAGCTACAACAGGATTAAATTAAGCTATTCTCACGAGTCGACGTATTTTCACTGTTAAAAATGTATATGTATATTCCTGAAAGTTTCTAGCAAAATTTAACAAATAGAAGCGTTGAATGTATTCGATTCTGAAATGTTTTATTGGTAAATCGAGCCGTGTAAAATTCACAATTCCTTTTATAAATGCAGTTATTGCTAAACGCTCGTTCATGACCGTTATGCCTTTTTTATCTTGAAATAAAGAGAATTTCATTGAAATTTATTGGGATTTTATTTTATTTGAAAATAGTGCTCTATTTTGCCAATTATATCGACATTGGAATGTCATACTTTAAAATATTCTATACATAGAAATGAAATTATTTAAGCGAACTTCCTCACGCTCCTACAATTTTCTGGTTTCGAAATTATGTCAGAATAGGTGGTTATTGATATCTATCTAAAGAGTTTATTTTAGATTTTTACGATGACGATTGTGTAGCCACCTACTGGTTACATTTTCAAACTCCTAGAGTCATATCATTATTGCTCATTGAGCGCCACCTACGAAGCGAAACACTGGATTTATGACTACCAAGACAGATATACTGTATCCACGTTCTGCTCGATCATTAAACCCTGAAAATCGTTTCCTTACAAAATGCTCATCCAGTGCATAAAAAGTTCAAGTTCACGTAGAGTTGTAGGCGGAATTCTAGATCCTGCGACCACCTTCCAACCATCTCAGTGTCAATGATATATTTAATTGTTACCGTATTTATTTTATGTAAGCAAAATTTAAAGGCCAATCGCCAACAGGTTGAAAGCGTAAGACTTAAAAATCTAATATTACTAAGAAGCAAAATACTACCAGAAAATGGTCCAAGATCATCTTTATTGTAGCGATTAATGAATAAAAAACTATTTAATAAAATGTTCAAACTGTTGTTACTTTTTTTTTCTATAGATACATTCAACAGGGAATGTCCCACTCCGCGTATCAGAGAATAGGAGGTATTTTCATTCAATCGCTCCGAGAAGGTGCCTTTATTCATCACACAGCTATTTATCTTGCTGGCTCCTGGACGCTGAACTATTCAAAACTGCAGGTAATTTAGCGCGCACATTGTGTTTGACGGTAAGTATTGTGGCGTGATTCATTCGGAAGCAAGAAACGCCGTTGTAACGCGCCTTCTCAAAAAGGTTTTGTGTGGATCTCGGTTCCATTTTTCTGTTTAAAATATTCCGTTTAAGATTCCATTTCTATTGGTGAGTTTTCCGCTATGCCTATTGTAAGGTCTACAGTGTGATAGCTGCTTGAATTCAGTGGCAAATTACTTTGGGTTCGTAATAAGACAAGAAAGGATCCCGATCAGAGGACACCACCGCTGGTCACAATGTTGTCCGATCGCGAAAAAATAGCCACTTTGGTAATATAAAAACCTCGTGCAGCGTAACAATTTTTATTAACACATAGTTTTACTAATATTATACTGGCACGACTCGTTGCGTGGAAAATGTAGTGGCCACTAAATCACGCAACTTAATCAGCACAGATTAAATAGGTTAAAGTGACAGGTTAAATTAATACAGAGTAGATTATCCCGCGGTGAGAGACAAATTAACACGATCAGCAGATTAAATGCAATTATGCGATGGGAGGATGTCCCCGTGAGTAGGAACTGACAACGTCGTGTCGCTATATGATATGATCGGCGCGCCCGGTCCCACGAGCTGCGTTGTACAGCTCCGTTATGGATAGTGGATTTTGGTGTACGTGCAGTCTGTTGTCTGGAAGAAATCACTACCCTAGCGATAAGACCGCCTTTAAACACCACCGTTTATATTTCTGTGTCCGCGCGTGTTATTTTTGTGGTGTACAATAAATAATATTTGTATTGTATTGTATTGTGCAGTAGGTACGATCGCTTAATTTGAAATTTAACGAACATAATACAAGCTTTAATAGGTGGTAGAATTATAATAGTTCGTCCGGGAAAGTACTATCTCCTACCTCATAATTCGCCATGAAGAAATTCTTGTGTTTCGTAAAGGCGTGGTTTTCGGATATGCTTACAGAGAAACGATAATCTTAATCCTCAAGAGTCGTAACGCATTTACGTATGATCTTAGATAAGACTTCAGTCTTATTTGAAGTTAAATATGGGTTTCCATGGGCTGCATTGATCATTAACATCGGGTGGCCTACGCGTTAATTTGCTACTCTTCTCGCGTATAACAAACATGCAGTAACGGGTCCACTTCCAACAGTCTTGCCGTATTTTTTTCCAGATGAACTAGTAAGAATTTCCTTTCCAATTGACTTACGAGAAAAAATTATGGAAAATTTGTAACCACTAGACTTAACAATAAAAGCTAGTGGCATGAATTTCTGAAGCAAGGATCACGTAGTAGTAAAGTTCCAGTCTCCAACTAGGGCCAGGGATCAGAACCCTGTGTATATGCACGCTCTGACTGTTCGAAGTTATTAGAAATTTAACTTTGTCGGTGAAGAAAAACATCGAAAGGAGCATAAACTAGTAAAATTTCCTCTCCATGCTTAGTAAGATTCGTAAATTTTATAAAATCTATTATAAAGTTGGCGATCGTGGTGGTTTGGAGTGATCGTGATATTGTTTTAACCCTTAAATTCAAAAAGGGAAGCTCATGCCCACAAACAGGACACTTACGACAGTAATTCTATTTGGGGTTGATTATTGATGGCCGTGGACGGCAGTGACCACTTACCATCGGGTGGAGTTCATGCTCGTGTGCTACTTCTAAGCCATAAAAAATGGATTATCTTACACGTTATTATTATTATTTCCACATAAGTGAGAAGGGTTTTGTTCAATATACTCCTTAACAGCAATTTCACTATTGAATATATGTCTAGTTGCATCACGGGCACAGTTCACCGTGCTTCAGTGCGTTCAGTGCTTCAATATGTACTGAAAATACGAGTTATCAATAATTCGTCTGTTGTATTGTTGTAATTCATCTTGTCGCCTTTACAAGACTTGTGACCTATGACGGCTATGACAGTTTTGCAAAAAAATTGATCATCAATCTATCGATAGCGTACACCTAAATTATCATATTATTATCATATATTACCTATTATGCTCCCGGGTACGATAGTACTAATTTCTTAAGTTATTTTTCCAAGGTATACCAGCTTTTGGATTTTTAATGTGCGAAGTCTAGCAAACGAGTGTGCAGACCACCTTATGTTAAGTGGTCACTAGATCATGAACAACTACATCTAACCTCATACACAACTAAAATAATATCTGAGGTTACATAGATGCGTTACTAGTCCTTAGGACAGAAAAATGAAAAGGCAGAAAAATTGGCTACAGTACCGCGGTTATTTTAAATAAGTTTCAACAAATGAGAATAATTAAGCATTGCATTATCTATATATTTTCTCAAGACATCGTCATGCTGTTTCACTTAATTCATTTAAATTTAAAATTAAGCTCACTACCTCAATCTTTAAATTATTTTGTCTCTTCCGCTTTGCCTAGCTATTATTATACCTGTCAGACCACTGTAATATGTATATCTATTTATTAATTATGTACTTGCTTATTTATTTTGTATATGTGTATGTACACCCTACCTCTTTGTATTACTTTTCCTTAACTCCTCACCCTAAGGTAGTCTAGAAGAAATCGCTTTCTAGCGATAAGCGATTTTGTATTGTTGATGTCAAATAGTTATAAATGTTTCTGTCTACATGTCCCTGTACAATAAATTGTATTAATATGATTAAAAATTATGTAACAACTGTAGATAAAAATCATGTTTTCGATAACAAATCAGCATGTAACCGCTAGGGTACGTACCCTTATTCGGAACGTCTAATTAAATCGTCTACTTACAATATATGTACATATGTTTCTCATTTTAAAGCATGTTCTCTCGTGCAATTCCTCTGTTTTTCAATCGCTTTAGGTCATGTTACTGCCCATCCGTAAAATCCTACTAGCAATAGGTACTGGTAATTTGATTGCCTTTTTTGTTACTGCAGTAATTTGTTGTTAAAAGGGAATTAAAAATGTCCCTGGTACGACTTTCAATCATAATTCAAGCGAAGGTTAGATTATGATGGAACATGAAAGATAATGCAAGCTAAGCGAGACGGACACGGTAGCGGCTGGCAATTCGCTGGCCCCAAAGTTAGGATATCCGCATTCATCGACTGTCATGTATTTTTCCTTTTGTGTCTTTTGCATTTCACGGTTCACATTTTTTTTTTTGCTCTTCTAACTTTCTACTGCATTCATAACAAAGGCAATTAAATCACCTCTATTACTATTGGCAGCACGATCTGTAGTAATATGGATAATAATTTTAATCAGAGTTGACATAAATCCTTTTACAATTTCTTAACTATTCCCCCCACTTCAAGCAACTAAACAGAAAAATAACATTTCTACAAAAATAACATTTCATATCAGCAGTCACCCAATCTAGAAAGATTCCAGCGTTCAAATTTGCAGGTACACGTTGCAGGCAAAACACTTGGCTACTAAGTTCTCGTAAATGTATACGAATATACGTTGCGGGAAATCATGGGTATCACGTTTTGGCAGAAAGCCAGGGCGAGGGAAAACTGACGCTGCCTCTATCTTTCCGGGTTGAAACCGGGTGACATCGAACATTTGATTAAGGCTCATATCCTGGATTCACTAAACATAAACAAACAGTATGACTGTAATTTATCGGTCCGTGTAACCCGGTAGCGGTTTGGCCGATAACCAACGTAATACAGCTACTTTTATTGAATCGGAAAAGCATTTTTATAGCAAAATGGCCGGGCTGGGTGCATTTAGGGGATCAGTTTCTTAATGATAGAATGGAAATGTCTCCATATATTATGTAATACAATTTCGACTTAACAGGCTATGTTTTTACTGGAACGGGGTTTAAGGCACTATTTACGACACCTTAATAGATTAAATAGATAAACTAATCTTATTTCTGCTTAACAAAATATATTTAACTGTTTTAAACACCAATGCCCAAAGTAAATTCCTAGGATTGTGGCTCTCCCTTTAAGGCCTCAAGAAAACTTTTCAATAAAATTTTCACTTATCCATCAATCTACCTTAAGTGGTTCTTTAACCGGTACTATTCAATCTAAGTCTAATAGTCCGACAAAGCTGCACTTTAAACCAACCAGCTGATTGGCTGATCTCCGCCACACCAATGTTGGGTTACGCTTTCAAATAAAAAGAATATCCAAAATATATCAGTTAGGAGTCGAAATGAGAACGTTTATTTATGATGATTGAGTTTTCGATTTAAAATACACGTTAAATAGAAATTATTTATCACTTGCCTTCACAGTGAAAGAAAACATAGAGAACAAGCCATGGCTTAGAGATCTCCATAAAGTTTCCATGGTTATGTAAAGTCTACAAATCTGCACTGGACCTTACAATATGGTCTAACCCTCCTCATTCTATGACGATACCGATGCCTGACATTGCTTAGCTTATTTGAAATCAATTAAAGACAGAGCATCAATTAAAAAGGGAGCTAACTTAGATGAAATGCTTCCATTGCAATGATCAAATACAATAAGATGTAAAATAATCTCCTTCTCTACATATATTAGATCTTTAGCTTATAACTGACATGATGTACGTGAACTCACTTCAATGATCTCGCAAACCTGTACAGAGGACATTTAATCAGTCGACAAGACAACGCCTGTTAACACAATATGCCCGCGTCCGGTAGCGACTGCTAATTAGATAAGCGGGCGTAATTACGAGTTACGAATGGTGAAGGTCGGAAAGGGAACGCCCATCTGATAAACCACGAATTAAGTTTCATAAATATTAAGCTGATAGCTTTTGCTTTTGAAATTATTCTACTTTAGCGCGTAAGAGAAAAGGATGAGAATGAAATTTTAACGAGCGCATGCATTCCGTCACACGAAAACGACAGAATGGTGTAGCAGAATATTGGTCTCAGTTTTCCATTCATGTTATGGGTTCAGTTATGTATTTTAGTTTCAATGCATTTGCATCTGCAATACATTTTTAAGAAGCAGTACCGGACTTTAAAAACTTTATTGATTGCGATTTAATCATAACCACTGGGGCCAAAAACTTAAACCGTTCCTAATATATGAAAGCGCCCATTTAGAGATACATCTAAAAAACAATAAAAACCTACAATTTTATTCATACTAAAAAGGCAGTAGAAACAAGTATATGCAAAAAATAATGTCAATATTTAATCTGCAGATTTTTCCTCTATTACGGATCCAAATCAATAATAACATTTATTTGCAAAAAAAAAAATTTGCATTACGTGAAAAAATCTACAACTGCTAAATAAATACTGCATTCACAGCATATTATGGATACGCATATATTATGGTTATGGTCTATATATTGAGTAATTTTATGTGGGCACGGCACTTACTGAGGTTATTTAAACTACAAAAAAAGTTACAACAATAATAATTAATACAAAAAGTATAGAAATTTGTAATGTAAATCCCAATTTAAATAACTGATTATAACTGACTTTACTTTGTCTTTATTTCGTATTTGAATTGGCGTAATCCACCGTGAACCATTTCTTGTGTTTCGGTTGGAGAGGCGTGATTGCCAAGTACAATTACAGCGAGGCGACCATCTTAATCCACGTAATGCATGTACGCACGACCTTCGAAAGGACGTCAGACCTGTTTGAGGTTACATGTGGGTGCTTGTGGGCTGCAGTGACCTTTCAACATCAGGGGGCCTGCAGGCTTGTTAACTATTCTTCTCATATAAAAAGAAAACATTGTTCGTAAATGCCCACATCTTTTTATAACCAACGACAACAAACAATTCGCATTTCGTTGCTTAGAAAATAAAAGATATACTTTTCTCCCCATTCTATAGCTAAATATGGCCTAGCAAATATTATTCTAACACTATTAAATTTATGAACCAAAAGAAACAAATCAAGTCAATAACTTGAACATATTTAAAATAAAACTAGTAACATTTTTGATCGACAATAATTATTTTTACGGTGTAAATGAATATTTGGAATATTAAATATTTAAATGCATCGAAGTAAAAAATCTCAATATCATCAATGATTTCTAAGAAAAGTTCTCGTATGTCATTCAACACTGATTTTAGCAATTTAACAATTAACAATTTAAGCTCTAAAACGTAATCTTTACCAAGACGAAAAGCTTTAAGCTGTAAAACCGTAATCGCTACCAAGACCAAGAGCTTAAAGTTTTAAATACGTGACCTAAATGATTAACACAGTTAAAAAACTGGCATCTACTAGACTCGGTAGAGATTTTTCTAACATGAAAACCTTTGAAAAGCATATTCTAGGATAGCAACGTTTTGCGGCAAATTATTTTCTCCATGTTTGAGAAATTAATATACCGTGTTTGTCTCACTTTTACAAGTTTCAATTGATTTTAAAAGCTGGTATAAAATAGGAAGTATATGTAAAAATGAGATAGCTCTACCTATCTCATTTTTACAATATACATGCGTTTCAATAGAGCTGCAGTTGTAATCATATTGGTCTGGGACTCAAAAAAAACCGGGTGCGATTCTTGACCGGATAGATATCTAACTGATGAATGTGGACTTCTGTTCCGGGTCTGGGTGTTTGTGTACATCTTTATATGTGTCCATAAATCTCATGACACAGATAATACTAATATGGGGTTATAAGTGTAGGAAGGAAGGATTTAGAACTTTTTATTTTGCACACTCTTCTTCTCATAATTACTAAAGTCTTGATACTCACTTGTAGTTAGTAATATTTTAGAGAATAGACTTACACGTTTAAAATTATAGTTCCACTATCTATTACCGGCGGCTTCGCTTGCATAGATGTCCATAAATACATATCAAAGACCGTCGAAAATACAATAATTTATTCACTTTGTTCTTAAGTCCTGACCAGCACCATGAGGATATAACTAAACTTTCAAATTTTCTGGGTTAAACATACACTTTGCGTAGAATGACAGTAAATACGGTACTTCTTTATCGAGATGAAAAGAGAGAATAAATTGTTCTGTCCCTCGGGAATCGTTTCTTTTTTCTAGATAAAAAATACCCTATGCCATTTTCTGTACCCCTGACAATGTGGGTACAAAATATTATGATCATCGATTGAGTAGTTAAGGTGTGAGTGCGTAACAAATAAACAAACTCACATTTCCATTTATAATATTAGTTATAAGTCTAATAAATACCAATTATTAATGGTCATTAGTAATGCTGATTGTTTGATATTATACCCGTATTAGGAATTAATTATCACTTACATTAACGGTAAAGACGTCGTGAGGAAATATGTCTGAGAATATACTATTGAAATTTAAAAGGTATGCAAAATGTAGCAATCTGGAATAAGTCAATGTAGTGAACTAAGGTTCAAACCCTTCTCAGTTCGAGAGGAGTTCCTTGCCGTGAATAGTAAAGGATTGATGATCGTGACGATGAAATTCATTGCGAGGTTTCTTTATCAAGTCTACGGATTCTTGACAATTTTTTTTTGTTTATTCGTCTCTTATTTGTAAACTATCGAGTACAAAAAAAACATCTACGGATTCTTTGACATTTAATAGAATAAATGATGATGTGAAAAAAAAATCAAATAATAAACAATAATTTATTGTTATTATAGTTATTACGAAATATATTGTTTGAAATAACATTATTTGTATCATATCACACAGAATAAAACGGATTGTAACGATCACATACAAATGGGATTATTAGTGAAAGAACATAGCAAATATGTAAATGTTATTAATCATCGTTACATAAATAAAAAATTAAAAAAACAAACTATTTTATGTTATTATTTTACATTAAAATATCTGCTATATCTTAAATTTCTTTGCGCTTTTTAATGTCACTAAAACATGATGCCCCGTTTTATAGACTATTCTCCTTTCTGCGACTTCAAGAAAAATCTTCTCGACTCATTTAACTTGTTTTATCTTTGTACACACTTACGTGACCATGTAGATAAATACGATGGACAACTCATCGACGTGTGTAAACTAGGCAGCGTCAACGTAACAAAACGTAACAGATACTGTCAACTGTCCACACGGGACAGGTATTATAACTCGCATGTATTCTATGGCGGGTCGTTCCCACGTCGTCGCGATAAGTCATCAATACATTATAGACAACTTTATTTACTCTAGTGTGAATTTACGTTTACCATTCACTAAGCATGTTTTAAAAATCTATTCAATGAGCTACTTGACGCGAAATAGACGTATGCGGTATAAGCCAAAGAGACTAGTTTAATGAAACGCATTCTTCATATACAAAAAGTGTGAAAACGCTTATATCGTTTCGATACAAACGACGACAATCAATATATCATACGACAATAAATATATCATATATTGCTTGTCGTATGATTGTTACTTCAAACTAAAGTAGATGAAAGTGATGCGCATCCGCTCCTGCGCCCGCCTTACACCATGTTTTGTGGCCCACATGAGGTCTCCTGCGGTGGCGTTCGCTCCTTAAATGACGTCTATGGGACATGTGCCCAAGGCGCAAGCGCTTTGCATACAATAGTACACCACCAACTTTAGATTAATTAATCATCATCATCATCAACCCATTAATGTCCCACTGCTGGGCATGGATCTCCCTCACGGAATGAAAAGGGTTAGACCATAGTCGACCACGCTGGCCAAGTGCGGATTGATAGACTTCGCACACCTTTAAAAAGTTTATAGAAAACTCTCAGGTATGAAGGTTTTGTCATGTTGTCTTCCTTCGCCGTTAAAGCTAATGATAATTTTTTTTTTATATTTGTAAAGTAGCGAACGAGCATGCAGGCCACCTGATGTTAAGTGGTCACCCCAGCCCATGGACACCCACATCCAACCTCAA